>PVKS010029578.1:0-25232 GCA_004027875.1 Aplodontia rufa | reverse complement strand
GGGGTTTGAACCCACATCCTTGCATATGCCAGGCAAGCACTGGAACCACTGAGCTCTAGCCCCTGGGAGTAGAGTTTCTATGAATTTTTAGTATTTGCTATTATCCTTTTGTGTAACCAGATGTCTTTACCAGTCTAGTTCTCCCTCAAGTGAGAGTTGTGTATTATGGCCCAAAAGACATTTTAAAGGTTCTCTAGGGTCCAGTCTAAAATTCCTTAAGTGATCCCTGACTTCTAGGCTTCATTCCCCATGTAACTCAAATCTACTTTATATCCATCCTCCTAACCCAACAGCAGATCCAATGAACTTATGAATTTTAAGAAGACTTCTAAATAGGAAGTTGTCGATTTTTTTTTTCATATTTCAACATACAGAGGAAATCTAACATGCTCCCAGAAGTAACATGAAATCACTGTGGCAGGGATGGATGGATATCAGAATTTGGAAAGAACTGAGAAGCACTGTCAGAAAGTCAGCGGCGTGGGAATCAAGTTATTGTTTGTGCCATAGCCTTTTCAAATGACCAAACTAGGAGCCTGACCAGGAGGCTAGTAAAAAACCTGTTAGCTAGATAGACGTCCATCCTCTACTATTATGGAGAAAAGTTGATGAATTGCCACAGAGAGGTCTCTGGGTCTGTGATAGATTTTCTTACTTCTGGGTTTGCGTTATTTTCTTTTATACCATTTTTTAAAAAGAATAAATGGGGTGGGGGGAGGGAGGAATTTATTTATTTTTAAGAGAGAGAGAGAGAGAATCACTTTTATTTATTTTTTCATCTGGTTTTCATTGCTCTGACACTTAACTGTGTACGTGGTGCTGGGGTTTGAACCCAGGTCCTTGAGCATGCCAGGCAAGCGCCATAATCATTGAGCCACCGCTCCAGTCCCCCTTTTATAGCATTTTAATTAAAATATTCAGATATTAGAAAATAAGGGGGAATAAGGAAAGGCAAGGTCTTCTAAAGCAGTACAAATTCAGTGTTTCAGTGTGTTTCTTTAGTATTTCCAAAAATCCCATAGAAGTAAATTAATGAGATATTCAAACTGATTCAGAGGAAACTTGCCTAGAGAAAAAAAATTTACTATATGAAATTTTTTAATACATGAAGCTATTATCCTTTGGAAGGAGGGAGATTTCTTGTATTTCTAGGTAAACCTCATGTTTTACTAAAGCTTTACCTTAGAAAAGGAGAGATCTTGATGTGCACTGAACTGAATGTTTTTCTCTCACTGTCCCAGTGTTAAGTTCCTGTCTTCTCCCCTGCTCATCTTACATGGAGAGGATGACAGGACTGTGCCTTTGGAATGCGGAAAAAAGGTAAACTAAGAGCTCAGAGCCGACTAAAACACACTATGTGCATTTCATCCTTTTTTTTTTTTTTTTCCTTCCCTAGCCAGCTGAACTTTGATTCATGTTAAGGAAGATCTCTGGCAGTGTAGGGGATTCTGCATCCTCAAGCAGCCTGGGGGATTCCACAATGAACATCAGAGTCCTTGGCTCCTTAGCTCAAAGGCATGTTTGCGGGCAGAACCTGGCCCCTCATCTGGGGTCTGTGGGTCTCTGCAGAGCGGAGATTCCAGGCTGCATGGGAAGCTCCATGCCTATGCCAGCTTTGTGTTGCTGTGATAAGAATGTTAAATGGAAGCAGTTTAGAGGAGGAAAAGTTTATTATGGCTCAGTATTTCAGAGGTCTCAGTTCATGGCTGGTCAACTCCATTGCTCTATGAAGCAGACATTGTGATAGAGGGGCATGGTGAAGGACAACTCCTCAGCTCCTGGTGGCCAGGAGGCAGGGAAGGATTGAGGAGCCAGGGAGTAAATGTATAATCCCCTACAGCGCACCTCCTGGGACCTCCTTTCTTTAGCCTAAACCTCCCTGCCTGCAGTTACCACCTGGGACAGTAGTGCTTTCAAATTATTAAGTAGATTATTATGGCTCTCATAATCTGTTCACCTCTGAATATTCCTGCTTCGTCTAACACAAGCTTTGGTGGGGGGACTCCTCGTATCTAAACCGTAGCAACTCTACTGTAGTGCCTCTAAAAGTGGGAATGCACTTTTCCCCTGAAAATGAACCTCTTCTGGAGTGGGTCCAAGGCATTCCTTGTCCTTTTGCAGTGAGGTACAGGCAGAGGAAGGAGGAGGTTTTATCAGTGTTCTACATTAGTCGTGCAGCCTTCTGTTCCTTAGCTGTAGAGGCAGCCAGTTGGGGACATAAAGAATCCCTTAATGAGATAAACTCCCCAAGTTGGTTGTTTCTGTATATTTTTAGGAAAAATCATACTTCGAAGCCTATGGCTTCGAGTTGTTGGCCTTTAAGTCTCTTTCTTTCTCTTTCAGCTCTATGAAATTGCACACAATGCTTACAGGCACAAGGAGAGGGTCAAGATGGTTATCTTTCCTCCTGGCTTCCAACACAACTTTCTTTATAAAAGCCCCATGTTATTAGGAACTGTGAGGTAAGAACTGCTTTGCTGAACATGATTATCTTCCCATAAAAGAACTTAGAACTGCTCTGGGTTACTTGGACCTAAGGAGGAGAAAGTGTGGGCTGATCTAGATTCTTTTTCTGCAGAGATTTCCTGAGCGAGCAGTGGGCATGAGGTCTGAAAGCAGCAGAAATCTTCACTGAAGACTTGGTCCAAACACCATGTATAAAGTGTATTTTCCTTATGCAAAATTGTACTGGGATGCTTGAATGACCTGAAACCATGGACACTTCCCCAAGTCCCTTGTCATTTTAATAAGGAGAGCATATGGGTGGCATGGAATGTTCTCATTTAGCTCATTATGGTCTATTTTGTGAAACATGCTAAAACCTCATCACTGTGGAGAATCAGAATTTGGTAAAATCTGGATTCCCATCTAAAAATATGTAGTCATCAGACATTTGGGAATTTCTCTGAATAAGGTGGTTGCTGTGATGTGAACCTCTGTGCCTGCTCCCAAATTCCTACGTTGTTACCTACTCAGCAAGGAGATGATGTTAGGAGGTATAGAGCCTTTGGGGAGATGCCTGGGTCATGGCAGCTGGT
This sequence comes from Aplodontia rufa, assembly GCA_004027875.1. Taxonomy (NCBI): domain Eukaryota; kingdom Metazoa; phylum Chordata; class Mammalia; order Rodentia; family Aplodontiidae; genus Aplodontia; species Aplodontia rufa. Next base: position 22,194 of record PVKS010029578.1, on the reverse strand, counting down.
CGGTCATGAACAGGACAGGATTATTGCCCTTATAAAACAGGTCCCACAGAGCTCTTTACCTTTTCCACCACGGGAGGATACAACAAAGAGGTCTCATCTATGAAACAGAAAGTGGCCCTCACCAGGCACTGAATCTGCCAGCCCCTGGATCTTGGACTTCTCATCCTGAGAAGTCTTATAACTTATAAACAACAACTTATAACAAAATGTCAGCTTATGACATTTTGTTAGAGCAGCCTGAATAGACTAAGACATGGTCTTTGATTTGGACTTAGTAGTGTACAAAAAGTGCTTCACTGTAATTAAAGAATTTGTTTTAGTTTAATTCATTTAAATGGCATTAAAAAGGACCAAGCAGTTTTCCAGCTTTCTGATTACTTTTGGGTAATAGCAGGTTACCGATCTGCTATAAAATAATGTTTTGGCATTCTTGGAGCCCTTAGAAATTGATACTTTTTTTAAAACCCTAAATACAGCCATACACATTCCTTTCCCATAAACCACAGATACTTAACTATTTGTTAACAAAACACAACAAATCAATAAAAATGTTCAAATTCAATAAAAAGCTATTTTTTCTAGAGACATGTTATAATTCATTTTCCATTGGCTTTGTCCACCCCATTGCTAGATTCATTGGATAGGGAGATCTTTAGATCTGAAGGCTCCATGCTCCAGATGTCTCTGGCATACTCCTTAATTGTCCGGTCGCTGGAGAATTTCCCTGAGGCAGCTATGTTTTTAAGTACCATTGTGTTCCAGGCTTTCTGATTCTGTAAAGATGATATGCATGTCATGACAAACATCATTGTCATGACATGCATATCATTTCATGGGGAAAATGATAGGAGAGAATTATAAACACATTCTCTCCACAGCTGACAGACATACAGATACAGACTACGCTTTCCTCATACTTATATTTCTCTCTCTTTTTATTTATTTATTTATTTTTGGTACTGGGGATTGAATCCAGGGGTGCTTCACCACTGAGCAACATCCTCAGCCCTTTTTAAATTTTTATTTTGAGACCGGGTCTCATTAAGTTGCTCAGAGCTTCACCAGGTTGCTCTGCATCCTGAGTGGCTGGGATTATAGTTGTATGTCACCATGCCTGGCTATATTTCTTTTAGGAACAAAAAAGAAGTACTTTTTACTTTAAGAGAAACCATGGATGTAAATTCCCTAGTTGGTAATTCCTGCTATAGTTATAATGTTTTGGCTTATAAACCATGTATACTTCCCCGTGCTCTATTATAAACTATGGAGCAGGAAGAGACTAACATTCATAGACTACAAGATGCCATGTCAAGAGATTTAACATGTGGCTCACAACATTTGAAAAACTCTTCTCCAGAATGTCAGCTACAAAGCATGGAAAGGCTCTGCTGACCCACTTAGCTTCCCTTGTCCTTTCTGAAGGTACCTGGTCCCATAGGTTTACACTGAATCCCAAATACTCCATTGGGATTCCATTGGTGAACCAAGGCACCTTAATAAAAACATAATATCACAATTTCATAATTTTATGTAAAAGAATATAGAATGATGTTTAATTTATAGTCTCATGATTTTCCAGAGAACTCTGAAAGTTTATTTAGAGTTACTCAAAGTCATTCACCATGTATCAAGAGCCTTTAAGAGAAAGACTAAAACTCATACCTTAAGGTACTGTAAAACAGAGTCTGAAATGAGTTCAGTCAGACTTTGGAAACTTACTATATAAGAAGGGAAAACAAAGTTCCCTATTTTCCCTTTTTTCAGCTGTGTAAATGGACAGTGAATTGCCTTTCCAGCTATGTAGGTCATGTTTACAAAGCCTCAAGAATACAATTATTGTTGAGAGTAAAAAACTGCGATCTGCACTAATAAACAAGCACGATGGAATCAAATGCTGGGCTTCCAGACGGTGTCTTTTGGGTTTGGGTCACAAATTTAACAGAGGAGATCCACTGTGTAAAACCAACATTCACATTTGTTCCTGCCCTTCTGCACATTTTCCTTTCCTTTCCTGTTCTGTTTCATTTATATTTCTCTTTATCTTTGAGTTCATGAGGGCTAAAGTATCTGCTCTCTCCAAACTTCAGGAAGCAGGTAATGAGCCCTTAGCTTATCTCTAGTGCTCCTCTCTTGTACAAAGCTGTTAGCCTGAACTTCTCTGATCTGTACACTGCTGGGGCATGACTGGTGTGACTCAAACCAGAAGATAAGGCCAGAAAACAGCCCAGACCTTGAATGATCCTGTTTTGAAACCCCAATGGGATATCCAGGATGACTAGGAGCTATCTTGGCAAAGGAATCTGTCTTGGGAAAGGAACAGGAGTCTTGGCACAAAGCTGCCTTCTCCTGTATCCATTCCTCTGGGATGCCTGCAATTCACTAAAAGTCTCTCCTATCAGACATGATCAACCTTTCCACATCTTTACAAAATATATCCAGAGGGCTATTTGATGAAGTGCGTTACTTTGCATGTGAGGCTTATTCACATGACTGAAGCCTTTTTTTAAAGTATAGTATAGTATTTTTTTTTAAAAATTCAAACATAAAACCTCTCCTTCTTCTATACATTTGTATTCTATTCATATAGTCCCACTCAATGAGTAGTTCAGGAGAGGTACTAATTTTACAGTTTCAAAGACTAGGGGGTCAGTTCTTATTCCAATAAGTGAAGGCTCAACCTTAGAATCATCTTGGTGGGTTTTCCAAATACCAATGTAGATTACCCCACACAACTGGGTCAGAATCTCTGGTGGGGTGGGGAGGTGCAGGACACATCTGTACCTTGAAACTGTTGCCTTGGTGATTGTGAAATGCACCTCTGGTGAAGAATCCCATGGTACAGGTTGCTACAGGGAAGTCGAGTGGGACCTTCACCTGTGCTGTGCTCTTAGTGCATCATGGTACCCAGCATAAAGACCCCCAGGAGCCTCTCTGAATCTTTATGTCCTGAGCTTCCAGGATGTGCCTGCTATATTCTGCTAATCTCAATAAATGTGATTTTCATTTGGATATTAAAACATTTACAATCACTACTGAAATCTTGAATTCCAACCTCTGCCTACACTTAGGAAAAGTCAAAGTTTTGATCTGAACAACCTGAACAGTTCTCTCATTTCATTTTGCTTTTATGATGCTAAGGATCAAACCCAAAGTCTCACACTTGCTAGGCATATACTCTACCACTGAGTCATCACCCCCCTGCCATCTTTTGATTGATTAGTGGGAACCCTGCTACTTAGATTTAATAAAACAAAAATTTTAATGAACTATAGTAAACTAGGTTCTTTACAAATCTCCACAACTTACCATGTACAGCTGACTGACTTTTTCTTGACATTTGACATAGGCTTCATAGTCTGCAAAGACTTTAAATCTGTTTTTTTTTTGTGTGTGTGGTTGGAAGGAAAAAACAAAACAAAAAGCTTCATTAACAGATGCAAGTGAAGATTCCACTTAAAAATCTCTTTTGCTTAATGTCAGACATGGCTGGTTTACCAAGCCCATTTTTCTGTTCACAAGGATGTTTGCCAGCCCTCAACCTTTTCATGGTTCTTCACACATGTAAAAATATCATCTTTGTATGCCTTAGGCAGTTGAATATATCAGTGCAAGAAGAAAAAGATTGCCAGGTTTGGGGGTCTAATCCTTTTTTTTTTTTAAATAAAGAGAGAGGGATATAGGGAGAGAGAGAAGAGGATCAGTTTTATTTAGTTTTTCATGTAGCTTTCATTGCTCTGACACTTCATTGCATATGTGGTGCTGGGGTTTGAACCTGCATCCTCACACATGCCAGGTAAGTGCAGTAACTGCTGAGCCACTGCTCCAGCCCCTCCTTTTTGTTGTACCAGGAATTGAGCCCAGTGGTGCTTAACCATTGAACCACATTCACTTTTTTTTTTTTTTTAAATAGGGTCTCACTAAGTTACTCAGGGCCTCACTAAGTTGCTGAGGCTGATTTTGAACTTGTGGTTTTCCTGCCTCAGCCTCCTGGGCTGCTCGGATTACAGAGGGTCTTATTCCTAAACCTTACTAGCACTGTTGGCTGAGACTCTTTCCCCCACCCCCAATCTTAGGTTAGCTGAGCAGACCACAGACCTAATCTACACGAGGAGGCTGTATGCAGTTAAACATGTTCTTTCCTTTTCACACCCACATTGTACCATCTTCTTGTAGGAGCTCACCTGTCATGATAAAACAGCATGTTGATGATATCTTTGAAGAGGTCAGGTTGTTTGGGAGAAAAGAAGCCATTATCAATTTGATCAATGGCTAACTGCAGCTCTGGAAGTGCCTCGTAGTAGTCTTTTGCCTTGTACCTGTGGGGAAGGGAGGGGTGGCAATGACAAAAAGACCGTGAATGTGTGTGGTTCGTCACACACTAGACACTGCAGTAGCTATAAAAATGGACTCATTGTGGCATATTTGAAATCTACCATGCTGATTAATATATTCCAATAATATTTTTTAATTAAAAACACATTCAGATATTCAGCCATAAAGAAAAATTAAATTATGGCATTTTAGGAAAATAGATGGAACTAGATACAATCACATTAAGTGAAATAATTTAAACTCAGAAGGTTAAGGCTTGTGTGTTTTCACTCATATGCAGAAGCTAGAGAAGAAAAAGAAAAACAAAGGTTGGGGTGGACCTCCTAAAAACCAAAGGGAGGTCAGTAGAGGAAAGAGACCAAAGGGTGGGAGTTAGGGAGGGAGTGGGGAAGTGCTGGGGAGGGATATTGACCAAATTATATTGTTACATTGTGTGAATGTATGAATATGTAGCAACAAATCCCATCAATATGTACAACTATAATGCATCAATAAAAAAATGTGGGGAAAAAAACCCTTTAGACTATAAAAAATGTATTCAGATATATTAGCATTTGCAGAAGTCTTAACAGATTTCAACATGGGTACAATTAATTTATTTTACTAGATCTTAAAGGTTTTTTCCTCCCTAAATTTGATTCAGTCCTGTAACCAAAGACACTAAGAATAGTGGTTAAAAAAAAACTCTAGTCACAGAGTAATAGTCTAATATGGAAGAATATGGGAAGGTCCATTTCGAAGCAGACTTTATGACTTTAAACATTGTCTCATGGGTACCAGTTGCTTTTTGGACACATAGATTCTTAAAATTTTTTTGCTACTGAGTGAAATTTACGTCAGGAAATATATTCAACACCCTTCAAAATATTTTTTTTTAAGAGAGAGGGACAGAGAGAGAGAGAGAGAGAAAGAATATCAATTTTATTTAGTTTTTGATATGGCTTTTGTTGCTCCAACACTTCATTGTGTACGTGGTGCTGCAGTTTGAACTCATGTACTCATGCATGCTAGGCAAGCATCATAATGGCTGATCTACCACTTCATTCTCATCCTCCAAATTTTGTGACCCCTGGAGCTCCTTTGGGCATTCATTACTCTTCATTTCTTGCTTGAACTTAGAATAAAAAACATACCTAGATATTAAGTAAAAACAAATATTCCAGAGTACTTTTGTATGTTTATATCTATTCTCTACCATGCTTTGGTCTGTCTCTTTGAGATCTTAAGGAAGTATGAGATAGCATTTTAACTTATAGGTAAAAACTTCCAACTAGATACTGGTTCATCTTTTGGTCAACATTAAAAATCACAGATACATAGAACCAAATAGCTCCTTGAGGCTCCATGACTGGTAACAAACAGAAACTTCTCCATGTACTTCTGCCTAACCTCCCTTTATTTGTGGTTTACTAAGACTTTTCTGAGGCCAGGAGGCTCCCCTGACTCCTCATTGATGTTCTGCTGCCTCAGCTCCTGGGACCCATCCTCAGTTGGCTATGTGCACAGGCAGGAAACCCTCTGAGATCACACACCCTCCTGGATGTCACCTGCACAACAAAGGGGAGCTGTTCTCTCACCCTTTCTTGTCTAGAGCAGCCACATCATCTATCCTCATGCCGAAGATGAACAGGTTCTCTTCTCCTGCTTCCTCTGCCATTTCCACATTGGCCCCATCCATAGTCCCAATGGTCAGGGCTCCATTCAGCATGAACTTCATATTTCCTGTCCCCGAGGCTTCGGTGCCTGCAGTGGAAATCTGCTCTGACAGATCTGTGGCAGGAATGACTGAAAGAAAGACACATTAGCATCAGTGATTCTGTATCTCCAGATCTTCTTGCATCTGAGCATTTATCTAGTTGGCCTGTTTTGATGACACACCTGCACATCAGGATAAACATTCAAATAGGGAAGAAGGACGGAGTTGACTGCTCTTTCTCCTTGATGCAGGCAGCCAGGTTTGTCCATTTTTCCTTAATTATTGTTGCTGCATATTAATTATACTTGATAGTGGGATTCACTGCTACATATCCGTACATGCACTTTTGTCCATTTGGGATGTGCTATGTACCTATATGCCTATTTCTTGGTCTGTAAAGTTTAAAGAGTATCTATACTCTTGAGCTACAATTGTTGATGCTAAATTTCTCTTCTCCCCTTTCCAATATTTGTTACAGCTTTATTGTTATTTCTTTTGCTATATAAAATATATTGAAACCTGTTTCTTAGTCCATAAAATGCAGAGAGGTCCCTAGACTCCTCTTTTGCAAGCTGAGATTGGATTCCTGCACTCTTTACCTCCCTCTTCCCAGTCTGTAGGGAAATCAGCCACATGGAACTGAGATGTGCCTGAAGCTGGACATCAAGCTCTGTTCTCTCAGCTTTATTTACACACAAATTAGAGATACCTGAACCCTCTATACCCACCCTGACTACAAAGGTCAGGGCCAATTCTCTGCTTTACTGTGAGATTGTTTGTGGATTATATTTATATTTATTTGCATTCCTAGGCAGAGTCTTAAACAATTATCTCAAGGGACCCAAAAACAGAACAAAATGAGAAAACTGCATTTCTTTTTTTAATTTGGGAAGTAAGTGAATAACTGTTGGCATTTGTGTGTGGATGGTGCTTTGCTAGCCTGTGATACAAATAAGCCAAGGTCCCAGAGGTAAAGTCAGGGACATTGGCTTTCTGCTAGTTTGTGCCCATGTGGGAACACCATGTTTGATCCTAGAGTGCCCATCTCAAGCACATCTAAGCCTCGTGCTTTGGCAGCCTGATGTCTGACCTCCTTCCCTGTTGCGACATGAACAAGTGACAGCCCTTCTTCCCATATCCGAAGGTTATATTGTATTCTCTTGCAAAACAGACTGGGAACTGATAACCTTTCAAAACTCCATTTGTAGAGCACCCTCTTCTCTGTGCCAGAACCTCAGGGCAGTCTCCACCAGCACCCAGCTCTTGCCAGCTGGGAGGAAAATGAATTTTACTAATGCAATCCTGTGATACTGACTCTGGAGACATCCGTCTTCTTCTTCCTTGGGCCATCTTAATAGTTCTTTCTTTATCCTAAAAGTGACATCTTCTATCGTAAGTCACTAGCTTCCTGAGGTCAGCTACCCTACTTCCAGTACCATGCAATCCCTACAATTTGCCCTGGCCCCATGGTTTGCAATGGGAGTAGTACCTTTTTCAGCAAGAGACACTCTATAGTTTTCCAAAAAGATTACTTTCAACTTGCTGCCAACCACAGGGTCATTGTTCACCACCTCTGCCACTGAGGTGATCAGCTTTATGATCATTTTGGCCATGTGATATCCTGGTGCAGCCTTAGGAAAGAACAGCAAATGCATTGATGGCACAACTGATGACTCGGAGAAATGGCAAGAGATAACAGCCCTTGAGTCCCCACAAAATGGAATCAGCTTACTTTGCCACCAATTATAACTGTCCTTGGCACAAATAACTTCTTAGGGTCTTTCTTAATTCCTGAAAAAGACAGAGAAGTGGATGAAATGGAAGACAGCTGCTTGCATGGGTAGCAGGAACTATGTCCAGATTGCTGCTTCCACCTCCATGGGGCTCCTTGGTAGCAGCCGGGCAGACTCACGGTTGTACATAGTGATCACATGCAAGCAGTTCAAGAGCTGCCGCTTGTACTCATGAATCCTCTTCACCTGGACGTCAAACATGGAGGACGGGTTGATCTTCACTTTGTACTCCTTCTCCAGGAACTGAGAGAACTTCAGCTTATTCTCCTGTCAAGGCAGTGTATGGGGCCAGAGCCCTTCTGACTCAGCAGCTTTGGGTGGTCTGTTTTTAAAAACTGGAGAGTATACCCTCAAAGCCAGCTCTGGGCAGGGGCACCCCGCCTGGAACCTCACCTGCTTCACATTGGCTATTTCCCGGAGGAAGACGTCATCACCCAGGAAGCCGTGAAGCTTCGTCAGCTGGCTCAAGTCTTTCACGTAGTCTTCCCCAATTTTCTTTCAATATAAAGGAGACGTGACTTTAATTCAGGGGTGGTAATCAAGCCCAAAGGAGCAGCATCTGTCAGTATGTGGTGAGTGGCTCTCGCTCACTGTAGAGCACAGTTCCTGGACCACACGGTTCCCAGGATGGTTTTGCTCCTAGAAGAGGCTAGAAATTCTCCATGGGAAGAATACTTCTGGTAGGATCTTAAAGCAGTCACAGTGGTATCAAAGTGTTAAAAATAGGAAATCTACTTAAAAGGGTGCCCAAGAACCCAGGTTCTGCTAGTTATTGACATTATCTTTGTTATCCTGTCTGACAGGGATACCACCTTCCGTTCCGTCTGTGTGTCATGCTGTTAGCCACAATAAGCTCCATAATTTGCAGGGCCCCTTATTAAAAAATTAAGGATTTTGAAATGGCTACCGTAGAGAATTAAGCCAGCATGGAGTACTGTCTGATGGCATAAGCCATAGGCTGCTGAAGCCAGCCCTGCTGCGGACTGTGTTTGTAAATTCTAAGTGTACTCAGATGCCTCTCACTTTCCAGCCAGGCCTCCCTCCAAACTGAGCTCTTCCCATTACCTCTGCTATTAGGTCTGCCAGCCCCGGGTTGCAGAGTAAGAGCCAGCGCCTTGGAGTGATCCCGTTTGTTTTATTCTGAAACTTGTCTGGTTCTAGATCACTGAAGTCCTTGAATCTGGAGATGGAAGAGACAAATTACTGAATTTGGCTGAAACGGCAGAGTCCTGAATGCTGCAGAAAGCTCAATTATATTCAAGAAGCCAAGTGTAGGCTTAGAAAGATTACATAAAGGTGAAGGGAGGAGGTGGCAGCAGCTATGGCTGTCATCCTAAATAGAAATTCATTTGCAATTCAAAACAATTACAAGAAAAGTTCCAAATCTAGTCACCTCCATCTGACTTCCTGGCATTGACATATATACCAGGATACCTTTTTTTTCTTTTTCTTTTGCTCCTAAGTCTGGAATTTGGATGGTTCAAAGAGGAAGGCACTTTCATTTTTTTCATTCCATTTTTTTCTCTCTTCCCTTTACCCTCCCCTCCCCCCTACTGTTTTTTTTTTTTTTTTAAAGAGAAGCGTTCTTTGTATAGAAGAAAGTACTTTTGAACATTTTAACTGGGCCTTTCCTCATCCAGAAACACAAGCTTGCATTTATTAGCATTATTCTATGAGCAGATCTGCGTTAGACCTGCTGCCATGGTAACACAGGCTCACACTTTTGTCTTCACGATGTCTGAGTGGATCTTAGCCACACCGTTCACAGCGTGGCAGCCCACGATGCAGAGATGGGCCATGTTGATCCGTTTGCCTCCTTCCTCTTCTATCAGAGACATCCTTCTCAGACGGTCCATATCTTTAGGAAACAAGGCCACAATTCTCTAGCCAAAGGAAGAGAAAGACTTTGCTGGTCACTCAGGTTTAAACAACACTGAGCTGTTACTCACTTCCCCAGCAAAATCTTTGATGCACTGAATATAAACAGGAGTTGAATCAGCACCAGAGAGATGCCACCCTTCCCTCCATTCTAGCATTTTCAAGATGTCTTGAGTACTTATGTATCCATGATAGAAAGGCATTTGGGCTTCAAGTTTGGGAAGGGGAAACACTGCAGCCACCCTTATCATCTTAAGACATCATTTTGATAAGGGGTTAGAATCTCTGAAAATTACTCACATCCAAGTGCTTCTGATTTATCTCATAAATGATTTGCAAATGTCGAGGAAGCAACCTCTCCACCAGCTCCACTGGCCAGCGCTCCAGGGCTTCTGGGAGCACCGTGTGGTTGGTGTAGGCGAAGGTCTTCTGGGTGATCTCCCACGCCTGTGGGGAGGGGAGGGTCAGCTGCTTCCCCTGGTCTGCGGGAGTGCACCCCACCACACAGGGCCAAGCACTCCTCAGCTCCCACCTGCCTGCAACAGGACAGTTCTGAGCGTGGGCTGTCAGGCACACAAGATCCCACTGGGCTCCTGAATGGTCCAGATAATGGATGCATGTGTTTTGGGAGGAGGAAAAACTTTATATAAAACTGTGATAAAACTCAATATAACATTCTGACAAATCTTCACTACTATTTTATATGTTTTTTAAAATTAATCACATATAGGTTGAAGATTAAAAGAACTGAAGACACACTTTCAGCAGACACCAAGTATTTTTAAAATGCTGACTTCCAAAGCTATCGGGACACTTTTAATTAGATGCCTTCTGAGGTTAAGAGAACTTAATTTCAAATCCTCTTAGATGCAAGTGTACCAAACATAACATAATCCTTAATGCAGCCACTGAGCTGCCTCCCACTAGGCATGTATTGATTTTCTGGTCTTACTCCCTGTGAAGCCCTAAGAATACAGTTATATTAGCATCAGGGCAAAATACACCTCCTTAGCTATTGGAAGTTAGCAACAGTAACTTATTTTGAAAAATTGAAAAGGGAGCTTTTTTGGGGTAGGGCAGTCTTTCAACCACAGATAGTCTGATTATTAAGGGGGAAAAGAAAAGGGGCAAGCTAAACAGACCTTGGACCAGGGCAATTTTTCAATATCCACAAAAATCCTCATCAGCTCAGGGATGGCGAGTGCAGGGTGCGTGTCATTCAGCTGGATGGCCACCTGGGTGGGGGAAAGACATCAGTGTGAAAGTGACAGATGGCTCAGGGTCATCAGTCTTAAACAAAGTGCTCAACTCCTAGGAAACATGGAAGCATTTTAGTCCCACCCAGCTATTTTTTTTTAGCAGTGTGTGAGAGAAGAGCAAATCTGCTGGAAATCCTGGTCCCTAGCCGACCCGTCTGCACCCACAGACTGAATACTTGCCTGATCTGGAAAGGCATCAAACACAGTTCCCACGCCATCAGTGGAGCCAAACTTGGAGGCTTTGAAGCGTCGAATGACATCTTGCAAGGTTGCAGCCACCACAAAGTACTCCTGCTTCAGTCTCAGCTCCTTCCCTTCAAAAAACTTCAAGCCAGAGGGACAGAATGAAAGTGGTTCATATTGTAGGTGTGACTGGAATCTCCCACCTAGGGAATGTCAAGGGCAAAGCCCTCTGGACAGCTGGTGAAAGATGGCAGCTTGAGTGCCACAGCATTAGTCTTTGCTCTGTCCTGAAAGCCCGTGAAAATGAAAGCAAAGGGATTTTAAAGAGGTGTTCAGATAAAGGATAAAGAGGCTGAGAAACAACAGCAAAGATTTCTTAGAAGTTGAAAAGCAGTTGAGAGGTAATTGAGACAAAGACCCAAGAAAGCCAAATTCTGACCCAATAGAGGAAGAGTCATAAAACAACCCAATTTATACATCAGAGACCCCTAAAACCCCAAAATTGGCAGCACCAAGCATCTTTGAAAGTAGGGGTGAAGTTGGGGGTAAATGGTTAGTTGAGAGTCTAAGGAACAGTTGGCCTCAGACCTCATCTCCCATTCCTGCAGTTGACTAGCTCGGGGAGAAACTGGATTTGTATTCTCTGGAGCTGGTAAGACAGGGGTCTCTGGACATAGGGCAACAGGTATAGTTGAAGGCAGGGATCCCAGCCATCTCATACTGATGACATGGAGAGAGGGGTTAAGTTTATGTATCAAGTGCAGAGACTCAGCCTTCTCTCCACCGAACTTCAGAACACAGGCAGTCAAGATTAGTTCTGTAATAATTAATTATTAATCTTAATTAATATGATCGGAGCTACACTGTACTTCTCAGCAATAAAGAAAACTTGAAGGAAAAAAAAAAACCCTGAGTGTTCTATATCCAGGCAAGCTGGGAATATGAGGGCAGAGTGAAGATGTTTTCTGCTCTTCAAGGTCTCAAAAAAAAAAAATGACTTTGCCAAAGTCTTCTCCCAGGAGGTGCTGGGAGCATATAATTACCAAAAAAAGGGAGAAAAACCAAAAGGAGAAAGACAGGATATCTAGAAAACAAAGACCTTAGATAGTAGACGAACATAGGAGTGCTCTGAATGATGGGGAAGAATCCCAAGAGGATAGCGGAACTGCAAACCCAGGGAGCAACCATCGTGGAGAGATCCAGAAGAGACTGTTCAAAAAGACTGAGTAGTGTATCCCTACCATGTTTGAATTGGGAGGAAAGTTAAACAACTGGGTAGGGTATGGGATAAATTAGGAAAAAGTACTCAAAAAACCAAGGAAGCAAATAAAGCAGATAATTATTAACTTAAAAAAAAAAACACCTTTGAAGGAAGGATAGTTAGTACATGAGACTCTTCTATGCCTGCTGCATTTACAGAGTCACGCTAACGTGAGCAGGAAGGAGCCTGAGAAAGTGACTATGTGCTTATGCTAAGAGGACTGGGGATGGGAACCTTGTGTTTGTGTGGTGGAAGTGTGTATGTGAGAATGTGAGGCATGCTCTCATCTTTAACAGTAGGGAAAAAAAATCACAAAATAACTCTGTGTTCTTCAGGAATAGAGGTAAGAACCTGAAAAATCAATTAAAAGCAAAGGGATGAAGTTGCTCCTGGGGAATGAGAAACAAGAGACTGGGTTTTTATAATAAGCCTTATAGAATTGTTCTCCTTAAACTGCGTGGAACTTTGACAAAAATGCAAAGTCATTAAGAGGGGCTGGAGCAGTGGCTCAGTGGCTACAGTGCTTGCCTGGAGTGCATGAGGATCCAGGTTTGAACCCCAGCACCACATACACAAGGAGGTGTCAGAGCAACAAAAGACACATGAAAAACTAAATAAAATTGGTTCTTTCTCTCACTGCCCCCACCACTTAATTTTTAAAAAGTCATTAAGAGACAATGGGAATTTACAGGCGGTGGAATTAGGGTTTGTTTTTATTTTCTTCGTACTTTTTATATTGCTTATGTTTCTTTTCTAATGGTATGTATCATTGTAAAAATTGTAACACAATGTGACAAATTTAAAAAATTAAGGTGTATGCCCAGTACTTTGAGAATGTGGGTTATCTGGGAACTCATCTGAACTCTGAAAGATGAGTAGGAATTTGACAGATGAACAGAGGTCAGAGCATTCCCTGCAGGCAGAGGAAATCAGTGCCCACCATGGGGCGTGGAAAGAAGAGGGTAAACAGTTCTGAACAGCTGTGGCCCCACTGTTGGGGAGGAGTCACAGGACTAGTGACCACACCAGGGAAGAACTTGGGCCACATCCCTAAGACTGTTCTTCTCTTGTGCATGATCCCGAAGCCTTTCAAGGGTTTTAAGCTGGGGACAAATGTCTCACTACTGGCAGAGTGAGGGCAGAAGTGAGCACTCTGGAAGAGAGACTAAAGTCTGGGCTAGTGGTATGGCCAGGTTGAGCAGAGGGAATGAACTTGTTCTTGAATTATAGTCCAAAAATGATTTTATCAATCCATTCTGAAAAACAAAACACTATTGTGAAAGCTACTTGTACCCAATAAGTCAACTTTTCACCCCATGTTAACTTAGTATTTGTTGTCCATTACTGTAGATGATTATTTCCAAACGAAGTCAGGTTTGGTCCTTACTGGAGATGGGAGGAGGGATTTGAAGCTCTTTTCAGTTACACAGTTCTACAGACCTGGGTTTGGGAGGCAGTATGGTCCTGCACTTGGACGTATTCTTATTTTGACCATGAAACAAACTAACCTTTTCTTTTGGATTAGAGATTTCCCTGAAGTGTACTGAAGTTGCAGTGTTCTCCCCGTAGGAAGAATAGCATACACAATTACACTCTGAAAAAATGCTGCAGCAAATCCATACAATCTTCTGCCCTTCTTAGAGACCATGGTTTGTTACTAAGAAGGGATCCGGACCTAAGGAGGCTTACATCTGTCTCCAAGAACCGTGTTTTCCACCATGTTTGTGAATCAGAGTGCTAATTTGGTTGCATCTGAGATTACATTAAAAAAGGATCATTATTGCTTCAAGAAAATGACTTTGCTTGTAGAGAAATTCAAGTTACATATGTTTGAAACAACTAAGAATTTATAGCAGTCAGCTGAGATCCAGTTTTACATTTTTAAATCTAAGTTATTTTTAGAATAAAATTGGAATGATCATCTGTAAGAAAAAGTTTAAAGATATAAATGCCAGAAGAAGCAGGTGCGTGTTCACGGGTCTGTTTCAAGGACCATGATCCCACCAAGCTGGGGGACAGAAGGCCAGGAAGAACCCCATCAGTGAGGGAAGAGACCAGGCAGGAAGTCTTCAGGATTTCTAACTTTGCAGATAATATTTTTTTCTGGAGAGGAAGTAGTGCCGCACCAGTGATTCACCTTGTCTAATTTCTCTTTTCTTTAAAGTTAATACTCTTATTTTTGCATTCGAGGAAGAAGGTAGGATCCATACCATCTTTCCTGTTTTGAAATACAACTGTGAACCCCCCACCACTTAAAACCCCCCACCACTTGATTGGTGATGGGGTCACCAATCAAGGACAAAATATCAATTCTCTTCTCATGAATCATACAAATTTGTTTCTCTTACTTGGATAGGAAAGGAAAGCTACGTATTTCAGGAAGAGACATGCAGTCTATTCTGCATGTAAAGAAAAACAAAATCAATATTACACATGTGTTTTATAGGGTTGCTGAATAGGCTTTTTGGATGCTACTGGATCACTCACATTGTCATTGGGATAAAGCACACGGGAGATGTTCTCTGCTAAGTTTCGGTCCAGCACAGCCTGAATGTAGTCTCCAACATTAACTGAGGAACATCAGAAAAATAATAAATAGACAGGTCAGTCATTGTTGGAGTAAGTCCCTTGACCTCATTTGATGACATGCCACATGTGATTCCCTAGTCTCCAAAAAAATCCAGAAGAATCTCAGCAAACCTTCACGCAGGATTCACATGAGGTTTGAGGGCCAGACTGAGGGATTGCTTTTCAAATGTCCTCCCCACTTGTTCCACAAAATGTTTGCTTAGTCAATGAAGACTTCAGATCAGAAACTCAAGGGTTTTTTCTCTAGCTCATTTGGTTCTGACTAGCAATCAAAAAGATTAACCATGTACACGAAGAAACCATACTCACAGTCTCTGAGGTTGAAGTCGTTTGGTGCTCGGGCAGACCAGAGGCGCATGGTGTTGACAGTGTTGTTCATATACCCAGGCACAGGGGTGTCATAAGGCAAAGCCAGGACCACCTGTGAGAATAAAGAGAAGCAGCTGTTGCTTGTTTCTCAAATGTAGGTTGAACAACGGAGAGAGATTGCAACGGAATTCTACTCCTGGCTCTATCCCAACTCTAACTGGGTAAGGTGTAGACCAATAAGAAGATTCTGGGGCTGGAACAGTGGCTCAGAGGTTACAGCTCTTGCTTGGCATGCACGAGGACCTGGGTTTGAGCCCTAGCACCAAATACACAGTGAAGCATTGGAGCAATGTAAACCAGATGAAAAACTAAATAAAATGGATTCCTTCTCTTTTACTGTCCTTCTCTCTCTCTTAGAAAAAAAAAAAAAAAAAAAGAAGGTGGTCCCAGGGCTAGATGTGGTAGGATGATGTGACTCTTCACCAACTGAATATCCAGATGGATGATTCTTTATAGCATTTCCATGTTGATGTCCCGTGTGCCCTTGCCCAGAGACAGATGCAGTAGAAGGTTAACTGTGGTGTGTTAGTATTAGAAAAGGCATGTGTTTCATATTCCTATTCAGCCTGTTGCTCAATAGTAACAAACACACAGGCAAAGTGACAAATGTGAATCTGTACTCATCCAAAGGTAACAATTAGGATAAGTTTTGTGTAGCTTACTCAAAAATCTGATTGCAAATATGGTGAATATCAATTTATGAAGACAGAATATCACATATGATATTTAAAATGCTACGCTAGATTGTTTGAAGTTACATATAGAAGGGTTTTTTTAGTGATTCCTATAGTGATTTGCCAGATCAGATGAAAATGAGCTAAGCTGGGTCTAAGATGCAAGCTTTGGAAAAATCTAGCTCAGTCTTTGTGACAGTCATTGAAACAGAGAACAGGAGGGACTGCGGATTTAGCTCAGTGGCAGAGTGCTTGCCTAGCACACACAAGGCCTTGAGTTCGGTCCTCAACCCCCACGCCCCCCCCCCCCCAAAAAAAGAAAAAAGAAATACAGAACAGGAGGCCTGGAGTGGTAGGTAGCTCAGTGGCTGGAGCACTTGCCTGGCATGTGCAAGGACCCCAGTTCAAACCCCAGCACCACACACACAATTAAGTGTTGGAGAAATAATGGTCAGATTAAAAAATAAATAAAATTGACCCTCTCTTCCTCTCTCTCAAAAAAAAATACAAAGAAATAGAGAACAGGAAAATGAACCACATTTCACAGTGTGTTTAAAATTTATGCGAGGAATGACTCATTTCCATTCCCTGCATTGTCAGAGTCAAGCTTCAGAAGAAGAATGTCAGGATAATTTACTTGGAGGAGGCTACATATCATTTAGTGCAACCCACTCATTTTGGACATGAGGAAACTGAAGCTGAGAGAGAAATGACTTACCCAAGGTCATAATCAGGGGCAGGGTTGAAACCTAACCACAAATCTTTTTAATATTGCCTGTTGAATTATGAATGAATGAAGCCCATATCAATCACATACATTTAGTCATGCTTTCATGATCACTGTGGCTTCACATTAATAAATTACCCTTATTTGAATATCTTCCACTAAGAAATAAAAGTCTCAGGGGATTTTTAAAGCAAATTATGATCAATCAGAAAAAGTCATTCACGGGGCTGGAACAGTGGCTCAGTGGTTGCAGTGCTTGCCTGGCATGCGTGAGTACGATAGTTCAAACCCCAGCACCACGTACATAACCAAGTCTTGGAACAACGAAGGCCACATGGAAAACTAAATAAAAACTGTGTGTGTGTATGTGTGTGTGTCTCTCCCTCTTACTGTCCTTCTCTCTTTAAAAAAAAAAGTCATTCACAGAAAGGGACTGAGTCTGGGTTCAGAAAATATTTGTTTTTCTGACCCTTGAAGTACTCCACTTGAATCTCCTTTCAGACATCTTTAGAGAAAACCTGCTCCCTCAGAGCTCTCAGCAAAGCTGTGGTTTTCCCCAGGGTGCTCCAGCCTGGCTGAAACACCAGAGCTGTGACTCTAATGGGCGATCTTTGATTCTAGGCCTCATTGGCCCGGCCACTTGCTCAGAGTGGCACTGCAGTCTGAGGTTCTCCCTCAGAATCCTGCTTCCTTCTTCTTCACAGAAGTCACATCTGGTCCTCAGTCTGAAGATTTTTCCATCTCATCCTGCTCCTTCCCCTTTTATCTTTCACAGGCAAGATAATCTTATCACTTGCACTTTTAATTCTCTATGGTCTCTGCTCCCCAGAGAACCCAAACTAGCACAAGATCAAAATGAACAGTCCCGTCTCCTGGAAGCCACCCCATGCATGCACAGAGCGTGCCTGGCCTCATGCTCTCTGACCTCACTGGCTGCAACCATGGGGCTGATTCAGGTGATGGCTGTCATCCATGAAGTCCTGCACAGTCTAGTTCAGCTCACTGTATTACCTCTGCCCCATAACTTTGGGCACTGAAACACACACACACTCTCTCGAAATTTTGGGATATGTTATGATAATGTCTGCAGGTGCTTTGTATATACAAGTTGTCTCTGCAGTAGGACCCATAGTGTAAATAGAATGCTTCCATGATTGGTGTGCAAATCATAATTTTTGGCAGATGAGAAGCCACTGGTGAAGTTTTAGGCACCAAATTCCATATCAAATAACTTGCTAGTTTAACACCAGACACATGTGAATTCTTTGCAGCTCTCCTCATGATATTTGTAACCAATTGCAACTTTGATTCGGTCTATTGTTTAACTAAAATTAAAGATGAAAATCTTCAAATCAAAGTTTACTACCTGTACCATTGTGCTTCCTATTTTAGTTTCCAATGTTTAATTTTATGTGTTGAATAAATTTATATTCAGACAGGAAGCCCCCCCCCCCCCGCTTTTCTTAAGAGAGAGAGAGGGAGGGACAGAGAGAGAGGAGAGAGAGAGAAAAGAGAAAATCAGTTTTATTTAGTTTTTCATGTGACTTTCATTGCTCTGACACTTCGTTGTGTGCATGGTGCTGGGGTTCGAACCTGTGTCCTCACGCATGCCAGGCAAACACCATAACTGCTGAGCCACCGTTCCAGAACTTTTTTTTTTTTTAAACAATCTTTTTTTTTTATAAAGAGAGAGGGACAGTGAGAGAGACAGAGAAAGACAGAAACAACTTTATTTAGTTTTTCACATGGCCTTAGTTGCTCCAATACTCAGTTGTGTATGTGGTGCTGGGGTTTGAACCCGGGTCCTCGTGCTTGCCAGGCAAGCGCCGAAACCGCTGAGCCACCGCTCCAGCCCCACGTTCCAGAACTTTTTAAAAATCTTATTTTTCTGAATTATGAACAGCTGTAGAAGAATTAGCAAAATAAATCATCAATTTTTAAAAAATCAGATGGTAGGGCTGGTTCGGTAGCTCAGCAGGTGGAGTGCTTGCCTGGCATGCACGAAGACTTGGGTTCAGACCCCAGCACCACATGTACAATTAAGTGTTGGAGAAACAAAGGCCAGATGAAAAAAATAAAATTGATTTTTTCTCTCTCCCTCTCTCTCTCTTAAAAAATCAGATATGTAACATGGGTTTTGGCTTTTTTGAGGTAAATTAAACAATTGACTTATGAAAATAATCCATAAATCAACCAAATTGAGCATCACAATATTTACTTTTGCTCCCAATTTTCACGTGTCAGAACACGATTTAGTTGGTCTTTACCATTTTCTTTAAGTGTTTGAAGAATGGTCAGTGATAAATCTTTTCAAGCCTGAGATCGTTTTTTAAATTAAGGAAATATTATGCTCCAGTGAGTGGGTGGGGCAGTCCAGTATTTAATAGAGGTTATATCAGCAAGTATGAAGCCAGCAAAGCATAAAACACCACTTTTTATTGAGTTTTTCACATGGCTTTCATTGCTCTGACACTTAGTTGTGTACATGGGTGCTGGGGTTTGAACCCATGTACTTGTGCATGCCAGGCAAGTGCCGTAACTTCTGAGCCACCGTTTCAGCCCCGGAACAAGTAAGTATTCTTGAATAGACACCAGCATTACTTTTCTAGAAGTAGTCTGTCACAAAATAACTGTACAATTCTCATGTTTTCGCATTTTTTCTGACTTTACAATGCATAAGAACTTTTTAAAATCTTTTCAATTTACCTTGCATTATTAAAATATTTATCCTGGAGAAGTTGTAAGTATGGTAGTGGGGTGAGGAATGGCATTTATCCCACTTTGGCATCAACAACTTCATAAAAAATGGGAGAGCTAAGCATGCTGGATTTTACAGAACTGATTAATTTATGATAAAGCTGATTGCAAAATGACCCTGCTAGGTCATTGACCTTGGAAAAGTTTCTTCTCTCTTGGTGTCATCTCCCTTGTCTCCAAAATGAGTGCACTGCACTAAGAGAAATAGCAGATTTATTTATAAAAGTACACTCTATCATTCAATACAAAACACACTCCATAGCATGTGCACACTGTGTTCCCCCCATGCTGTCCTACACAAAAGTCTCATCCCGAGGAGGCTGTGATACCTGGGTGTCGATCCACTTGGTCCCGGTTGGTGTGTGCTCTACTTTTCCATAAAAGTGTACAGGAAGCATGAATTCAGGGCGGGCCTTCTCCCAAGGGTTTCCATGCCTGAGCCAATCATCTGCCTCTTCTACCTGCAAAAAGGACACTGCTTAGAATTTATATTTCAGGACATGTGGGCTTAGTCCTTCAATTGTTTGATGATAAAAGTGTCTTGAACTGAAACAACTAAAGGATACTGTTTCGGAGAGAAACTGTGTTGGATTTATCAATCTTGATTTATTTCTGTGATTGGTAGCAATGCTAGCTAGCACTGCCCTAAATGTTTCATATGTGTTATTATATTTAATCCTCACAGAAGGGAACTATGATCGCCCCTTTGAAGGATGAGGAAATGTAACTGCTCAAGATCACACACAGAGTAACTGGTAGAGCTAAGATTTGACTTCAGGTCTGTGTGCTTAACATCTGTGGATCCAATTGTCCAGCTTGAGCTAAACAGAGGGGCCCTCCAGGGATGTTCACCACTGGATCCCTGGACCTGATGGGTACCATATGACAGTTTCAGTTAAGATTCTCAGGCCTAGAATTAACAGAATCAAGAAATGCTACTTATACAACAAACCCTTGGCAAAGTTTATTTTAATACAAAACTATTATATTTCACAGTCTTTGTTTAACTTAACCCTTATGTAATTTTGATTTGATAATATATATTATAGTTCATTTTGAAGACAATTATATACTAAGAGGTAAAAATTTATTTGCATTGACAATTAAAACATTTCACCAAGTATTTAGGCTAATCTATAACAAAATTTTTCTTATCTGAAATATTTCTGGTGTGATTCCAAGAACCGGGGAGAAAGGACAGCTCTGTGGCAGTCCCTTGTCCTGTAACAATCCTGAATATGGTTATTCTACCTATTTGATTCTTGACTGCACCTCTTAGAACACTCAGCTTTGTCTTAAAAGATACTGCTTAGGGGCTGGAGCGGTGGCTCGGTGGTTATGGTGCCTGCCTGGCATGTGCGAGTACGCGAGTTCAAACCCCAGCAACACGTACACAGCAAAGTGTTTGAGCAACGAAAGCCACATGGAAAACTAAATAAAATTGATTTTGTCTTTCTCCCTCTCTCTCTCACTGTCCCTCTCTCTTAAAAAAAAATATTGCTTAGGAACTATGACACAATGCCGTACACCTCATGATCACCTAAATGTGATTCAGTGTCTGCCCCAGGCACAGTGTAAAGAGAAAGAAAGAAACACAGCCGCTGTCTTTTGGGATAGAAAGGAAAACATTAATGTCAGCAGCCAGGCAAGTAAATACACATTCATTTGTGAAAGCCAGTAAGCAATCCATTAATATTAATTATGTGCAGGGCAAGGGGACTCACAGCAATGTCTTTAGCTAGGAGAGTTGGGCGTTCAAAACCTTCTGGAGGCAGAGGAAGACAGAGAAGAAGTCTAGGAAGGTTGGAGGTAGACTTGGGCTGTCAAATCACATCTCGTTAAAATACAGATTCTTGGTATGTCTGGGAGGGGGCTGAAATCCAGCATTCTAACAAGTTCTTAATGTGGATGGTCTCTCGTCCACGCAAAGAGAAGCCTAGCGCTGCAAGGTGCCACAAAGTCAGTAACTAATTCTGTGCTGCAGAATTTAAAATTAAACTCCCACTATCCCAGTGCTAAAGAGAACAACCCCAACAACAAAACAACTGAAGTTTTCCAGTTGATAAGAAGCTTTCCCAAGGGGCTGGAGCAGTGTGTTCAGTGGTTATGGCACTTGTCTGGCATGCATGAGGATGCAGGTTCGAATCCCAGCACCACGTACACAATGAAGTGTCAGAGCAACAAAAGTCAAATGAAAAACGAATAAAAAAATCGAATCTCTCTCACACACCGTCCCTTTCCTAAAAAAAAAGAAGCAGCAGCTTGTCCAGTCCACTGACTAGAAACTCTACAAATAAACCGATGACAATATCAGCAAAGTAGCAAAACCTCTTAACTTGCAAAATTCTTTATGCTGCTCTTGGGTAAGGGCAGGTTTTGGGTTATAAAACACTGGTCAATGTGAACACTGCTTCCTGTTACAGGAAAGAGCTTCAGCCTGTTCTCCTTTTAGCACTGTGGAAAGCTCCTGAGCGGATTTCAGGGGGCAGCAAGAAGGATGAGGCAGCAAGAGTTTTCCTTGGAAAGTTGTGCACGTGGGACAACTGACACCATCTTTTCTGCTGAGAAAGGAGGCTGGATCGCACACTGTGCAGAGACTGGCACTGCCACCCCCCGGCCGGCCCACGCCCCGGCAGCTCTTGTGAAATGCCAGTTGCGTTGGCTCTTTGAGGGAAC
>PVKS010029577.1:0-25221 GCA_004027875.1 Aplodontia rufa | reverse complement strand
CTGAGTAACAAATCAACCCCAAACTTAGAGGCTTAAAATAATAATAATAGCTGGGCATGGCAGTGCATACCTGTAATCCCAGCAACTTGGAAGGCTGAGGCAGGAGGATTGCAAGTTCAAGGCCAGCCTCAGCAATTAAGTGAGGCCCTAAGCAACTTAGTGAGACCCTGTCTCAAATTTTTTGAAAAAGGACTGGGGATGTGAGTCAGTGGGAAAGCACCTCTAGGTTCAATGCCCAGTACCAAAACAAATAATAACAACAACAACAACATAATAATAAGCAGCAAGCAGTGGTTGAGTTATGTATTACGATCATGACCACTTCTACATCATCCTATGGATATTCGAGGAGGCTCACAAACCTACACAGTCATAATCAGTCTCCCGCAGAGCGGGGTTGTTAAATTATCAAGTAGTGAGAACTACTGATAGGTTACTGAGTGTCTACGGCTTTTGTTTACAAGCAAAATCCATAAGTAAGTTTCATAAGAATAGTTCTTTTGGTTAAAAACAAAAATTTGGTTGGACATGGTGATGCATGCCTATAACCCCAGCTATTCAGGAGGCTAGGACAGGAGGATCACTTTCAAGGCCAACCTTAGCAACTTAGCAAATAAAAAAATAAAAAGGGCTGGAAATGTGGCTTAGTAGTAAGGTGCCTCTGGGTTCAATCCCCAGTACCACAAATAAATAAATTTATTAAATTACAAAATTAAAAATAAATTTTAAAAAATTGAAGACTACACAGAACCACATATCAATTCCTAAAAATTAACGCACTTAGTAATTTGCATTATTTTCAACTATTCTGTTAAACTATAAACAGTTTTAAGTATTTCATGTACACTAAATAATTACATTGTGCCGTTTATTTCATAACAGACTATAATCTGAGTTTACCTAAATGATCCATGTCTTTTTTTGAATGACATGTGATTCTGACACATTCTTAGAGTGATCATTCACTCAAGTATTTGAAAAGAATATTTATTGTCCATCTGCTATGTGTCATGAACATTATTAATATTGATTGACAGAAGTAACAATGACAGCATACAAATCCCTTCATTATGTAAGATGATACTAGACCAATTAAAAAAATAAGTGACAATGAGAATTTTGGGGTTAAGGAAAATTTTTGATATGATCTTTTGTTTTTATTTTTATTTTCACTGTGTGTGTGTGTGTGTGTGTGTGTGTGTTACTGGGGATTGAACCCAGGACCTTCTACATACTAGGTAGCCATCTATCACTGAGCTAAATATCCATGCCTTTCTATTTTTATTTTGAAATAGGTTCCTTCTAAGTTGTCCACGTTGGCCTTGAACTTGAGATTCTCCTGATTCAGCCTTCTTAGTAGCTGGGGTTACAGGTACGCACCACTGCACCTGGCTTTACTGTTACTCTTGTTTTAAAAAGAACTCTCAAATACATACAAAAATAAAAGAACATAATGAACTCTTGGGTACCTGTTACCCAAGTTCATTTATTATCGACACTTGGCCAAACGTGTGGTTCCCCACCCTCCACATTGGAGTACTTATTTATTTATTTTGCCATGCTTCCTATATTTATCTTTCTTCTTTCCCTATTTTTACAGATATATTATATCTGTACATATGATAAGATTCGTTGCTATCTATTTATACATGCACACAATGTAAAAACACAGTATCAGGGCTGGAGCGGTGGTTCCGCAGTTACAGAGCTTGCCTGGCATGTGGGAGGATGCAGGTTCAAACCCCAGCACCATGAAGTGTTGGAGCAACGAAAGCCACATGAAAAACTAAATAAAGTTGATTCTCTCTCTCTCTCTCATACTGTCCCTCTCTCTTAAAAAAATAAAGTACTCCAATGTGGAGAAAGGTATAATATTTTGTTAAAAATTTTTTAAAGAGAGAGAGGAAAAGAGAATAAATTTTATTTAGTTTTTCATGTGGCTTCTGTTGCTCGGACACTTCACTGTGTACACGGTGCTGGGGTTTGAACCCGCATCCTCGTGCATGCCAGGCAAGCACTGTAACCGCCAAGCCACCACTCCAGCCCCATTTTAAAGCAAACTACCTTAATCATATGACTTCATTTGTGATTACTTCGGTATGAACCTCTAAGATAATGACTTAATAAAATGATTATAATTACATGACATCTAGTACACTTAATAATTCTTTAACATCAGAAATACGTCAATGGGGGCTGGGAATGTGGCTTAGTGGTACAGTACTTGTCTTGCATTCATGAAGCCCTGGGTTTGAGCCCCAACACTACACACACACACACACAAATACAACCTCATTCATGGTCCAATTTCCCCAATTTATCTCAAGAACAGCTTTTTTTTTTAAGAGAGAGGGATAGTGAGAGAGAGAGAGAGAATCAATTTTATTTAGTTTTTCATGTGGCCTTCGTTGCTCCAAGACTTCGTTGTGTACGTGGTGCTGGGGTTTGAACTCGGGTCCTCACGCATGCAGTACAAGAGCCATAACGGCTGAGCCACTGCTCCAGTCCCCGAAGAACAACTTTTAAAAACCTTTTATTACAGAGAAGTTCAAAGAATGCCAAAGCAAACCAAATACTAGAGTGAATCTATACATCGTCTGATTTAACATTTATCAATTTTTATGGGTAATCCTATGTCATCCATGCCTATGTTCTTCCATTTTCATTGTTTGGAAATAAAGTCAGGCATGGTGACACATGCCTGCAATCCCAAAGTCTCAGGAGGCTGAGGCAGGAGGATCACAAGTTTAAGGCCAGCCCCAGCAACTTAGTGAGAACCTAATTCCCCACTAGCAAGGAAGCAATTCTGCAGCAAACACCTGCTGGGCATCCTCTAATCCAGCTTAGTTCTAGCACTGCTATCTGGAGACAGTGTCATACCCTACAGGTTGAGGACTCAGTCCCAACATTGCCTCTCTCCAATTTTATCATATTTATTTATGTTTATTTTTTGGTACCTAGGATGGGACCCAGGGGTGCTTAACCACGGAGCTACGTCCCCAGCCCTTTTTTAATCCTTTGTTTTATTAGTTTGACATAGTCTTATATATTGGAGGGAATTGTTGTTACATATGCATGCATAGATGGATATTGACATAGTGAGATAGTAATTTAAGGCTGATCCTAGACTAGGATCTACCCCCCTAATCCATTCCCTGAACTCCTGTCTCCTCTGTAATCCCACCATACTGTAGTTTGAAATGAACTTATACATGTATAATAATTGTTAACATTTCTGAGTTTCTAGGCTTCTAATGGGAGTTGAGTGTTCCCTGTTGTATTGATAACCTCCCTTGTCTCTCCCTCCTCTCCCTGTCTCCTTCCCTTCTCCCCCCACCTTCATAGGTATGGTTCCCCAGTTTATGTGAATTTTCAACTATGGTGAGTTTATTACTTAAACTCAGCTGACTGTCATCCTGTCCTAGGTTTTACTCTAGCTTCCACATATGAGAGAAAACATTTGGCCCTTAAGTTTCTGAGTTTGGGATATTTTACTCAGCACAGTTTTTTCCATTTTCATCCATTTGGCTGAAAAAGGTAGGATATTGTTCTAATAGAGGAGTAGAACTCCATTGTATATATATGCCACAATTTATGAATCCATTCATCCAGCAGGGGCATCTCGGTTGGTTCCACAGTTAGGCTGTTGTAAACCGAGCTGCTATAAACACTGATGTAGCTGTGTCTCTGTGGTGTGCCATTTCTAGCTCTGTTTGCCCCCAGCCCTTTTTATTTTTTATTTTGAGACAAGGTCTCACTAAGTTGCTTAGGGCCTTGATAAGTTGGCTGGCTTTGAACTTTTGGTCCTCCTGCCTCAGTCTCCTGAGCCTCTGGAATTCAGGCATGTACCACTGTGCCTGTCTCAGAAAATTTCTTCAAGGCAGTTCCAAGACAAAATGGTGGGTGAAGATTAGAAATTCTATGATCCACCTTGAGAAAGAGAAATTTTAGTTTCTGTGGCTTGCCTTGCCGGATGGGGAGAGTTATGAGCTAGGAACTGTGGATGCCAACTGAAATATGCATATCAGAATTTCAAAATTTTATAGTTGACTTTTTTTTTGAGACACAGTTACACTGTATCACCAGACTCAAGGGATCTTCCTGACTCAGCCTCCTGAGTAGCTGGGACTACAGGTCCGTTGGCTATGATGCCCAATTAGTTAGTTGACTCTTTTGAAAACCTATACACTGGGCTTGATGGTAAATCTCTCAAATGTTTCCCTTTTTACTTTATTTTATTTTAGCAGTCCTGGAAATTGAACCCAGGGCCTTGCAGATGTTAAGTAAGTACTCTGCCACTGAGCTCCATCTCCAGTCCCCGTTTCTTAACTTTTAAAAGTTAAGTCTTGGGGCTGGAGTGGAGGCTCAGTGGTTATGGCACTTGACTGGCGTGCACAAGGACCCAGGTTTGAACCCTAGCACCACATACACAACTAAGTGTCAGGGAAGCAAAGGCCAGACGAAAAACTAAATACAATCCATTCTCTCTTTCTCCAGTCCTCTCTCTTTAAAAACAAAAATTAAAAATCAAAATTAAATCTAATGTCTTTTAACTTATGGGTTCCCTTCTCCTTTTTCTCTTCTTTTTTTCAAAGTACCATTTAAAAAATACTATTCTCTTGAGTTTTCTGACTTCCTCTATGTAATCATTTATAATGTTCCTCTGGGAAACAGATGGTAGAGACTGGAGAGATTCAGGTTCAATCTTTTTTCCCAGTAGAATTTCATCAAGAGTCACAATGTCAGTGTGAATATTTTTTAAGAGAGAGAGAGGTACAGCAAGAAAGAAAGAGAGAGAGAGAGGAGGAATTGGGAGAGTGAGAAAGAGTCAATTTTATTTAGTTTTTCATATGGCCTTTGTTGCTCCAACACTTTATTGTATACGTGGTGCTGGGGTCCCAACTCATGTCCTCACACATGCCAGGCCAATGCTGTAATCACTGAGCCACTGCTCCAGCCCCCCTGTGTGAATGAGCAGTGTGATGTTAGCAGCCATTGATAATCATTGCTTAAGTTTATTAACTCTAAGAGCTGCAGAATGATGACATTCTTTCTTTTTCCCTCTGGCACTATACATTGAACCTAAGGTTCCACCCATCCTAGAAAAGTGTTGTCCCACTGAGCTATAGCCCCAGTCCTTTTTTTTTTTTTTTTTTTTAAGAAAGAGGAGACAGTGAGAGAGAGAGAAACAATTTTTATTTCATTTTTTTCACACAACTTTCATTCCTCTGACACTTTGTTGTGTATGTGGTGCTGGGGTTCAAACTCACGTACTCACGCATGCAAGGCAAGCACTGTAACTGCCAAACCACCACCAAGCCACAGCTCCAGCCCCAGTCCCAGTCCTTTTAAATCTTCTTTTGAGGGACTGGAGCACTTGCCCAACATGCATGAGGATCTGAGTTCAAATCCTAGCACATACACAATAAAAATGTCGGAGCAATGAAAACTATATGAAAAACCAAACAAAATTGATTAGCTCTTTTCTCTCTCTCTCTCTCCCTCTCTTTAAAAAAATATTTTGAGACAGGAACTTGCTAAATTGCCCAGGCTGGCCTTGACCTGGAGATACTCTTGCCTTAGCCTCCAGGATAGCTGGGTACAGGTGTGTGCCATCACGCCTAGATTCAGAGCTTGAGTGTCCCCAAAATGTCCATGTGTTAAAAAGTTGGTTCTCGGGCTGGAGTGGTGGCTCAGCGGTTTCAGCGCTTGCCTGACAAGCACGAGGACCTGGTTCAAACTCCAGCACCATGTACACAACTGAGTGTTGGAGCAACTAAGGCCATGTGAAAAACTAAATAAAGTTGTTTCTCTCTTTCTCTGTCTCTCTCACTGTCCCTGTCTCTTAAAAAAAAAAAAAGTTGGTTCTCAGGATGGTGCTATTGGGATGTGGTGAAACCTTTACGAGCTGGGGTCTAGTGGGAGGTCCTTAGGTCATTAGGGGTAAAAGGGACCCCTAATAGAACACTGGCTCCTTCCTTTCCCTTTCTTTTTGCTTCCTTGTGATGAGGTGAATGGTTTTGCTTTCCCACATGCTCTTACAATGATATGCTACCTTGCTATAGATCCAAAGTAATGGGGCCAATCAGTCAAGTACTGAAACCTACAAAAATGTGAGCTGAAACCAAATTTTTCTCTTTATAAGTTGATTATCTCAGGTATTTTGTTATAGTAACAGAAAAAAATGACCAACACAAATATGATCTTATTTGGAAATAGGGTCTTTGTAGAAGTCTCTTTTTTTTAAGATGAGGTCACATTGGGTGGGTCCTAAATCTGGTGGTTGATGTCCTTATATGTTGAGAAGAGGACATATACACACACACACACACACATAGGGAAGTTAGCTATGTGAAGACAGAGGAAGGGATTGGAGTGATACAACTAGAGCCGAGGGATAGCAAGGATTTCCAGCAACTCTAGAAGGTGGAAAGGGCGAGGAAGGATCTTCTACTGAGCCTTCAGAAGAACATGGTGCTGGGGTTGGCGATTTAGTTCAGTGCAGAGCGCTTGCCTAGCATGCTCAAGGCCCCGAGTTCGGTCCTCAGCCCTGGAAGAAAAAAAAAAGAAGAAGAAGAAGAACATGGTGCTGGGGCTGGAGTGGTTGCTCAATGGTTAGAGCGCTTGCACGGCAGGCATGAGGACCCGGGTTCAAACCCCAGCACCACATGCACAACTAAGGTGTTAGAGAAACAAAGGCCAGATGAAAAACTAAATAAAGATGATTCTCTCTCTCTCCCTCAGTCCCCCTTCCTCTCTTAAAACACCACACACACACACACACACACACACTCAAATGTGTGTGTTCGTATATATTGATGTGCATAATGCACAGACGTGTGTGTGTGTGTTTCCCTTCTTAGGTAAACAGTGGCATTCTGTGCACACTTTTCTCCCTCATCCAGGTGTCCACGGGAATATGCACACGAGTAGAAATGATTTCTGATCCACATTTTGGATGAGGGGTGTCCACCCGCTCTTCCTTGAAGGATAATCACACTGCTCCTCCTCTCTCTTCAGGTTGCCTGTGGTCTGTGATTTAACATTATTAATCATAATGAGTATTCATGGATCCACCAATTTGCATTCTAAGGGCTCTGAGCGTGAAAATAGCTATCACTTTCTGGGTGCCCTCTATCTGCAGGGAACAATGCCTGACGCTGAACACCTGATCTCTCCTACTTCTTGCCCTTACCCTCATTTTATAGAACGAGGTCACAGGAGCACTGGGAAGTTGCTGAATCTGGAACCATGTTTCTGCCTGCTTCTCACCAGCTCATTCTTACCTGAGACATAGCTCTGTTTGCAGAAGAGAACACCATAGGCAAAGTAGATGGATCCTGTTAATCAGCAGTCCATCGAATGCTTTCCCCATTAGCATCTTCTCGAAATGCTTTGTGCCTCTGTGAAAATATTTTTATTTTTTCACAGTGACTTATAATTATTTCTGTCTGTTGGTTCCTCAAATTATGATCAGCAGTGCTTTCCTGCAAAGGGCTGAGCTGAATGCTGTCATAAGCTTGAAATCAGTTAATCCTGCTTTATTTGACACCTGAAGTCCTTTTTCCTTGCCTTTGTGTTCCCTTTGATCTCTCAGTATGTCTGATGATAGGAGGCTCAGTTTGGCATTGTGGTAATTTTGTGGGTCATTGTGTACAGCAATTGAATGCCTTGTTAAAATATCTTTAATAATATTTAAAGACAAAGGAGTGACTAACCAGGGAGGATGTGTATGTATGTATCTTGTTCAATGCCACTCCTCATCTGGCCTTTCAACATAGTTCAGATAAACAGGACTACCAGTTCTCCACCAAACTCTCTTTTTTTTAAAGAGAGCGGGACAGAGAGAGAGAGAGAGAACCAATTTTATTTAGTTTTTCATGTGGCTTTTGTTGCTCTGACATTTCATTGTGTACGTGGTGCTGGGTTTAGAACCCGCGACCTTGCATATGCCAGGCAAACACTGTCACTGCTGAGCTGCTGCTCCAGCCCCTCTCACCAAACTTTATAAGCTGACAATAAATTCAGTAAAAATTTTACAAGCCTGATGATAAATTGAGCTGATCTAAATCTGTTGACACACTGCCAAACTGATTTTGTGTCTTCTGGCAAACTTCCCACTAGACTCCAGCCTTGAAAATCTTTATTTTCCTAAGACATTTCATAAGGATGTTTTCATTTTGCTGTTTTTATTATTGAAAAACAATGATGATTCAAGCAGCACGTGTTCTGCAGTGTTTAAAGATAGCTTCCAATATGTATTGAAAGGGAAAAAAATTAACTTACATAAAAAGGGAAGCAAGGGTTTTAATGTCAACCATGAATGTGATAAAATATAAGGCTGCAAAAATAAGGGAAACTAAAGATTTGTGAATTTTTCAAAATATCATTTTAATAATAAAGCTAACTAAAAGGAAAAAACCTTGAAATATCTACTTAAAACAATCTTGCCCTGAAATGCAATGGGTAGTAAATATAGACAATTACCTAAAGAATAAACAATAACTTTAAGTAATAACAACGGGGGCTGGAGTGGTGGCTCAGAGGTTACAGTGCTTGCCTGGCGTGTGCGAGGACACGGGTTCAAACCCCAGCACCGCTAGCACACACTCCGAAGTGTCAGAGCAACGAAAGCCACATGAAAAGCTAAATAAAATTGATTCTCCTCTCTCTCTCTCTTTTTTAAAGTGACAATACTAGAAACATCCCTGATGATTTATAATCTTCCTCTTCAAAGTATAGGTGAATAAATATTTAAAAGAATGATTTTGAACATGAATCTATTTTGGGAGAAAGAAAGAAATTTCAACAAGAAATAAATTCCATTTTACATGCTTACTTCCTGCTGCGGCTTACTTAAAACACTTTTCATTCAGGAAACTCTTTTCCCACATGTACCAAGTTCTCAGACTTTCACACTGGGGGGCAAAAGCACTAAGACACGAACTATTATGTTGGAGGGCTGGAGCGATGGCTCAGTGGTGAAGGCGCTTGCCTGGCATGCATGAGGCTTAAACCCCAGCACCACACTCACAACTAAGTGTGAGAGCAACGAAAGCCACATGAAAAACTAAATAACATTTATTCTCTATTTCTCTCTCTCTCACTGTCCCTCTCTCTTAAATAAAATAAAATAAAAATTTAGAGATGCAATATTAAAAAATATTATGTTGGAAACTAGAAGGAAGGTATGGTATGAATCTCTCTCTCTCTCACTGTCTCTCTCTCTTAAATAAAATAAATAAAAATTTAGAGATGCAATATTAACAAATATGTTGGAAACTAGAAGGAAGGTATGTATCTTCATACCAAATCTTTAATAGAAACCTAGATCCCTAATTAGTGATGTAAAAACCCATAACACTACAAGTTTTGGAAGCTTAAGTACTTTCCTTTTCACATCAGGTGTTTGAATTAAAAAACTGAACTTATTAAAAGATTAAATTCTATATAATTGGGTACTAAAGAAGGGCTGGGACTTGAAGCAATTCACACGGGGAGAATGAACTACCCGTTAGGCCCCCAAAGGCTCCTGTCCCTTTTTAAAATATAGGTAACAAAATTTGCCACCGTCCCCATTTTCAGGTGCCCAGTTCAGAGGCATAAAGTTCGTTCACTTTCCTGCGGCCGCAGCCAGGGCGCGCCTCCTTTCGTTTCTATTCTTAGGCTCGCCAGCAGGGGGCGGCCGCAGACAACGTACCAGCCTCCCTCCCCTACGCCCCCTTGGCCCACGCATGCGCGCCTCACCTGCGGGAAGGGGCGGGGGCGTGGCCGGGTGCGGTCCGCGAGCTGCGCAAGCGCGGGGCGGGCTTTGTGACGTAAGGCGGCGCGGCCGGGCCGGGAGCAGGCGGCGGCTCGCGGAGACGCTTCCCGAGTGTGACGCGCGGACTCGGCTGCTCCGTGGCCCGCCCGCCGGCCGGCCTGGCCGCCGCCTCCTCCTTCTCCCTCGCTCCCTGTGCGCAGGCCAGCGGCCGGGGCGGAGGCCCGGGACGACGCGGCGCGGAGAGGGACGGCGGGCGGGCGGGCAGTGGGCGCGCCGGTCTCTATATGGCGGCGGCTCTGTCGGGCCTGGCTGTCCGGCTCTCGCGCTCGGCCGCCGCCCGCTCCTATGGGGTCTTCTGCAAGGGGCTGACCCGCACGCTGCTCATCTTCTTCGACCTGGCCTGGCGGCTGCGCATCAACTTCCCCTACCTCTACATCGTGGCTTCCATGATGCTCAACGTGCGTCTGCAGGTGGGTGAGCCGCGCCCGCCCGGGGCTCTCGGCCCGGCCCTCCCGGAGGGGCCCAGCGGGATGCAGATGCCCCCGGTAGCCACCGCGGGTTGGATGCTGTGTGCGCGCGCGCCAGGCACCGTGCATTTTCTGGTGCAGCCCCGCCTGAGAAAAACCCGCTGAGGTTGTTACCGCGTTCTGCAAACGAGGCTCAGGTGGCAGGTGTTCCGCACCTGGGGGTGGGGTCCGAGGAGGTGGCCCGGGCCACAAAGGTCCCGAAGAGGACACATTGTTGAGTTCCGGTGGTGTGCTTACGGGTAAATCCTCTAGTTTCCAAACTTTGGGAAGGCTTTTGATGTTATCTTTGAAGATTAAAATACAAGGTAAGGTAACGATGTTTTGATAACGTATTTAATTCATTCTGCCCAGGGGCAGAAGTGAGGTGTGGGGATGAAGTTGAAAGAACGAGGTGGAGGAGGCAGAAGGTTTCAAGAGGCTTAAAACAATTCAGATGTGACCATAGGTACACACCAGCACCCAGGAGACGACCTTTGCTGTAAATGAACTGACATCTCCGCAGCTCTTCTAGTGGAAGGAGAAGGTGTTGATTTGAGAATTCTTCCTCAAAGAAAGAAGGCTAGATACTTAGCTTCTTTTAGATTCCCTTTTCACACCTTGGAGTCTTTATAGTCCAAAAGTACTTCTTAGCACGGATGTCAAAAATGAGCCATTCTGAGAAGTACCAGGTTTGTTTTGTTTTTTGTTTTTTAAGAGAGAGGGACAACTTTATTTAGTTTTTCACATGGGCTTCATTGCTCCAACACTTAGTTGTGTACGTGGTGCTGGGGTTTGAACCCAGGTCCTCGTGCTTGCCAGGCAAGCTCCGAAACCACTGAGCCACTGCTCCAGCCCAGTACCAGGTTTTTTAATGGTTTGGTAGTATCCGTGTCATTGTCCCTGTGCCATGTACCTTCAGAGTTTTGGTTCCTGACATAGGTGGTGGTAGACTACATGAAGCCTAAAGCCAATTGTTGATCAAAAGTGTATTAAGGGCTGAGCATGGTTTGCATACACCTGTAATCCCAGTGAGACAGGAGGCTGAGGCAGGAGGATGGCAAGTTCCAGACCAGCCTCAGCAACTTAAAGAGGCCCTAAGCAACTTAGGAAGACCCTGTCTCAAAAAATAAAAAGGGCTGGGGATGTAACTCAGTGGTAGAGCAACCCTGGGTTCAAGCCTCAACACACACAAAGTTGAGGTGTACCTATCTATTTTAAGGTCCAAATTGAGATACTTTTATGTAAGGAAGGAGTTGCGGGACTTGCGGCATCCTTAAGTGGTACCAGGCTGGAGGAGTTGTGAGGTAAGCCAGAAAGTCTATGCTCTAGCCAGTTACCACCCTGTGGAAACATGGGCCCTGTGATCTCAGAGAAATCGGATGTCCTGATGTTTAGGTATCAAATTAACTTGGAGTTTTAAAAACGTGGGCAAAACAAAGTGTCTGCAGCTGTATCTGACCCCCACTTAGGAATCTTATGTCTAGAGTTACTTATGGCTTGTAACCATTTTTTTTATAATTTTATTTTTTTATTTATTTTTATTTTATGTATTTTTTAAGAGAGAATGACGGAATCTTTTTTTTTTTGTAAGAGAGAGGGACAGTGAGAGAGACAGAGAAAGAGTGCAACGACTTTATTTAGTTTTTCACATGGCCTTAGTTGCTCCAACACTCAGTTGTGTACATGGTGCTGGGGTTTGAACCCGGGTCCTCGTGCGTGCCAGGCAAGTGCCGAAACCGCTGAGCCACCGCTCCAGCCCCGAGAGAATCATTTTTTATTGGGTTTTTCACATGGCCTTCGTTGGTCTGACACTTAGTTGTGTACGTGGGTGCTGGGGTTTGAACCTGTGTACTCAAGCATGCTGGGCAAGCGCCATAACTGCCGGGCCACTGCTCCAGCCCTGTAGTCATTTTTTTTTTTAAAGTCACAAGAAGGCCTGTAAGAACTCCTACTACATAATATTGTTATGTTGGAAATCACCATGTTTTGTACCATTTTAAAGAAAAAACTTTCTCATATATCAACTGATTTGTTTGTGATCACCTCTCTAGTAAAGCTGTCTTTGGTATCCTTCATCTGTTCTCCACTGAGCAGTTACAGAGTTGGGTTTTTTTTTTGGTTTGTTTGTTTGTTTTTTTTTGCTTTTTGCTTTTTGCTGTGCTGGGGATTGAATACAGGGTTAGGATCCTCCACTGAGCTGCACCCTCAGCCCAGGATGACTCTGAAACCCGGAAGTCAGGTCTTGTCATCCTTGAAACAGAATAGCTTCCCTGGAACTGTTCAGATGTTTTTACTCTGCATCTCTAGTGCTGTCACCTGGCTTGTACCATGTTTGCTTGCTGGGGGCTTCCTAACTGCTTGCACCAAGCCACTGCCCCTGGGCATTCGCCCAGGCTCTCTCTGCCTGAATGCTCTTTGAGTGCTGGCGAGGTCTCACACTTAGTTCTTTAGCTCTCATTTCAGAGAGGACTTTTGTGATCTCCATAGCCACATCATCTTGCACCGGCTTTCTCTTCTGCAGGTGTGCTGAAGGCTCGTGTGTTTTATAGGTGATAAGTAGTAAAGGGCTTTATTCCACTGAGATGCTCAGGGCTTCCAAATCCTTCACTTGTTTGAAGGACAGTGAGATTATCTCTAGAGAGGTTATTCAAGTACAAATTTCATAATGAGGAATCTGCACTGTAATAATTGAAAGCAAGTGCATTTTGGAGGAGGGAGTTTGGATCTATAATAAGAGTGGTGTGGGCAGTCAGTGCAGATGCACCGATCTCAGACCCAGAATGGGTGACTTGGTGGGCTTGACATCGAGAGACAGTCCAGGCACAGGAGAGCTTCCGAGCATATGGAGAGCTGAAGGTGTGCTCTTAATTCAGGGGGAAGTGTACACAAGGGTCGGTGGTACATAGATGAAATAGTCACCAGGTTCCTTGGGGTGTGAGGGGCTTTCTCAGAAATGCATGAGAATTTCATACTTGATCTTGGACTTGACCAAGGGCAGCAAGCAGCCATCTGACATCCCATGAACCCTCAAATCCTTGTTTATAGAGCAGTGAGGCTTTTTAAGGGGATTTACTGCCTCTGCAGTATGAAAGATGATTGGATGAGAAAATAGATGCAGATGGGCTTTGTAGGCTGAGGTTTGTGATTTTAAAGCACTGTTGTGTTTTTTTTTTATGAGAATTAACTTTGTTCCATCTGGTTTTTGTTTTTCCTTTATTTAGTTGTGTATGTGGTCCTGGGAATTGAACCCATGCCAGCCAGGCAAGTGCTCTGCCACTGAGCCACCTCTCCAGCCCCTATAAGTACTGTTTCTAAGGAAGCCTTAATCTCCTGGAGTTAGTACATCCTATTTATTTATACAGAAGCTGAAGTATGAGACAGTTAAAAAGGGAGAATCCATACCAAATGCTGAATGTAGTAACAGCATGACAAAAAATGGTGTCAGGAACCTGCAGTAATTTACAAATCATGCCTACAGCTTTTCAGTTATGTGACCCTGTGAAAAGATGAAGTATCCTAGCCCCTAGCAATCTAGATAACACCAAGAGAGAAGGCCTGAAAAAGAACAGAGAAAGGAAGATATTGTGAAGGTTGCTGTTAGTTTTCAAATCTAGCAGTGTCCTTGTTTCACCTACAGATGTTTGCCAGGACTGCTTTATGCTGACCTGGCCTGTGAACCTTCCTCTGTCCTGTCATCTTGATCTTCCTAACCTTTCTTTATTTCCTTTGTCTGACTCTCTAAATCCATAGCTCCATATGTTTCACTTATCACTTGGAAATCTTTATTCATGCATTCCAAGGAGCTGGTTGGTTCCCTTCTATCTGGTAGATAGAGTTGGCCTCATTAAGAACGTGGCATTTGAGCAAACCTTGGAGATGTCTAGGTTAGAGGGGTATCATGCAGAGGGAACAGGTGCAGCTGAGGTCCCACACCTGGGACAAGCCCAGTGCTTTCCAAAAATGGCAGGAGACTGGTGGGCCTGGAGCAGTCCTGAGAAATGAGAAGATTCAAACTGAAAGACTTTGAGGCAGCTCCCATGTTGTTTTGGAGGCATTGACGGACTTAGACTTTGGCTGATTGAAATGATCTTCTGTCCGAACAATTTTATTTATTTACTTTTTTGTGGTACTAGTTATTTAACTGAGGGCACTCTGTCACTGATCTATACCCTCAGCCATTTTTTTATCTTTTGAGATGAGAAGATCTCACTAAGTTGCCCAGACTGGCCTCAGACTTGTAATCCTCCTGCCTCAGCTTCCTGTGTCATTGGGATTACAGGTGGGCCTGCACACCCAGCTGAACAATTTTTTATTTTAAAGAGTGAAAGAGAATCAATTACAACTTGAAAAACAAATCCAATCTAATAATTGGCAAAAGACTTAAATAGATATTTCTCCAAAGAAATACACAGATAGCTAGTAAGTCGACGAAAAGATGCTCAACTCTAAGGGAAATGGTGATCACTCAACCACAATGAGTCAACACGTTGCATTTATTAGGATTGCATTTTCTTCTTTTTTTTTTGCCTAAGAGGAGGGAGAAGTGCAGGCACAGTGACACACACCTGTAATCCCAGCAACTTGGGAGGCTGAGGAATGAGGATCACAAGTTCAAAGCCAGCCTCAGCAAAGTAGTGAGGCCCTAAGCAACTTAGCGAGACCCTGCCTCAAAATAAAAAGAGCTGGGGATGGGGCTGGAGCGGTGGCTCAGCAGTTGTGGTGCTTGCCTGGCATGCGCGAGTACACAGGTTCAGACCCCAGCAACACATACACAATGAAGTATTTGAGCAACGAAAGCCACATGAAAAACTAACTAAAATTGATTCTTTCTCACTGTCCCTCTCTCTTTAAAAAAAAAAAAAAAAAAGTCTGGAGGTGTGGCTAAGTGCCCCCGGCTTTAATCCCTGGCATAAAAAAAGGAAAAAAAAAAAAAGCTAAACAGAATTTTACCATATGACCTAGGAATTCTACTTCTGGTTGTATACTCAAAAAATTTGAACATGGTCTCAAATGCTAGTACTCCCATTTCATAGCAGCATTTCTCAATAACTAAACAGTAGAAATAATCGAAGTATCCATTACGGGTGAATAGATAAAATGTGATCTGTCTGCTATGGGATATTTTTCAGACAGTGGGATATTATACAGCTTTTAAAAGGAAGGAAATTCTGACACATGCTATTTCATGGCTAAGCCTTGAGGAAATTATACTAAATGAAATATACTGGTGTTTAATAGGCTCAGAACTTCCTTTTGAGCAAATAAAGTTCTGGAGGTGAATGGTGGTAATGGTTGCCAAGGTGAATATATAATGCTACTGAACTATGCCCTTAAAGATGGTTAATATGGTAAATTTTATGTTGTATTTTGCTCCAGTTTTTAAAGTAATTAACTGAAGAGCCCTTGAATATTGTGGTAGTGTTAAGTTGCCATAAAAATTCCCAAGTGCCTGTTCTTAATTTCTGTTCTTGCCTGGTTACGGTGGCAAACTGGAGTTATGCAGGTCACCCCTTGAGTAGCAACTGTCTTAGGGAAATAGTGGCAGGAAAGCCATTGGGGCTGGCCAGGGAGAGAGCAGGAGGAGCCCCAAAAAGTAACAGTTAGGAGGTGGGGAGGACAGCTTTGTGTTCCTTTGTAAGGACTTTGGCTTGTACTCGGTGTACAGCAGGAAAGAAGATTTTTGAGCCAAAGTGTATGACATAACCTGACTTGCTGCTTTGTTTTTCAAAGTAGTAGGAATTGAACCCAGGTCTCTCATGTGCTGGGCAAGCACTCCACCGTTTTGCTACATCCCTGGCCTTTTTATTCTATTTCTATTTCTTGATTGATTGATGATACTGGAGATGGGACCCAGGGGTGCTCTGTCACTGAGTTACACCCCCAGTCCTTCTTTTAATTTTGAGACCAGGTCTTACTGAGTGAGGTTGGCCTCAAACTTGTAGTCCTCCTACCTCAGCCTCCCGAGGCACTAGGATTACAGTAAGCATGGGTTCTGTGCCTGGCAGCATTTGTAATTGTTAGTTATTGGCAGCTTGCTGGGTGGTGGTCTGTGCTGCTGCCCTCACCAAGTTAGGGGCTGCCGTGA
This sequence comes from Aplodontia rufa, assembly GCA_004027875.1. Classification (NCBI taxonomy): domain Eukaryota; kingdom Metazoa; phylum Chordata; class Mammalia; order Rodentia; family Aplodontiidae; genus Aplodontia; species Aplodontia rufa. The sequence continues at coordinate 8,867 of PVKS010029577.1, read as the reverse complement.
GTGGGCACCACTCACTCTTCAACTCACTCCAGCCTGGGTGGGTCTCTGCCACTCCCCTGAGATGCACTTGTCCATACTGAGGTCACTTTCATGCTGCCACATCCAGCAGCCTTCTTTTAAAGTGTCCCCTATTTCACTGAACATCCCAACAGCCTTCTGCCATTCATTCCATGAAATCTCTTGATTCTGATGACAGTAACCACTGGACACCCGGGGGATGCTGGTCAGAGAAGAAGCTGGGTGCTTGCTTCCCCACACTGAGTCCCCACAGCGTCCGGGAAATCTGACTTCCCTGAGGATGGTAAATGGCCTGGTCCCAGAGTTGTGCCTGAGTCCTTTTCTGCTCTTGCACCTTCGAGCATCCAGGTGATTAGGAAACTGGGTGGTGGCTAGAGCTGGGCACAGCTAGTTTAGTAAGGGCAGGTGTGATTCAGCTGTGCTGCAAGATCAGTAGCAGGAATTCGGTGGAGTGAGCTCCCTATGGTTATGAGTCAGCTTAATTTAGAAATGATGGAGTCGTCCCTATTTCTCATCCTCTGAGCTGTGTGTACATTTGGGGGATTTGTTTCAGCCACCTCCAGCCTGATCATCTTAGTCACAGGCACAGTGATACTGAGGTAAACAAACCAACGCTCACACCTACAGGCTGGGTGGAGCCAGGATTGTCTTGGAGCGTGTGTGCGAGCCATCAGCACCCAGGATCCTGCTCATTTGAGCAGTGACTTCTCTTGTCCCCTTTGGGATTAGTCTTGCCAGCCTGCTTTGGGAAACATCGGGACAGGATATTTTTAGTTTACAAAGCAGTGGTAGTCCGGTATCAGGTGCCGGAGGCCATGAATAGCCTGGGTTATGGCAGGTGAGGGGACTGGCATCCTAGAGGGCAGTAGCTGCCTAATTGGGTCAGACCTGTTGTCATCCAGCAGGCTGGCTGCCTCCAACTGCGGCAGGGATTTGTGTAGAAGACACTTTCTCGCCTCTGCCCCGAGGATCGGGACATCCATGGACAGTGTCCTTCCTCTGAGGATGTCACCTCCTCCCAGCCCTTGCCTTCCAGGGGAGCGAGGGGTACAAGTTCAGGAGTATACGGGACTGCACTTGTTTTCTTCTTGAACTCACAGTAGGCTCCTTTCGTCACCATGCTGATCTCGGTTTTGGTGGACAAGTTCGTTTGTCATAATTTTTGCTATTATTTTGTAGACTTGGAGGAGGTGGAGGATGTTGAGGCCTGGTGCCAAGGAGGCACAGTTCATTTGGTGCCCGATGTGTCCAGTATAGTGAGAATAAACTATGCAAAGTAATTCACAATTGGCTATTAAATGTATCTAGAAGTCATTTGGAAGTTTTTTTGGGGGGTACCAAGGATTGAACCCAGCAGTGCTTAACCACTGAACCACATCCCCAACCCTTTTTATTTTGAGGCAGGGTCTTGCTCAGCTGCTTAGGGCCTTGCTACTTTGTTGAGGCTGGCTTTGAACTTGGGATACTCCTGTCTCAGCCTCCTGAGTTTCTGGGATTATAGGCATGTGCCACAGTGCCCTGCTTGGAAGTTATTTTTGACTCTCAAAATGTAAGTACTGTGTTTAACAGTCTAATGTCAGTGTTTATTTCAAGGATCTCAACCAAAATATTGTCAATGACCTGACGTAAGAGAATTAAATACTAGCTTATTACTGAATTTACTAAAGAATTAGAAGAAGTTAGAGAATAGTTTATTGTGTCATGATTTACAAATACATGATTATCATTAATATACATGGCTCTTATTTTAAATATTTCAACACAATTGTGGTAATACTTAATCTTTCTGAGCAACAGTATGTCCTTGTAAAAGGATATAATAAAAGTGGTTAGGTTAATTTTCCTGAGAGTTGCTCCATATTAAATGACCTGTTTTTCTTAATTAAAAAAAAAAAAAAACTTTTAAGGGGCTGGAGCTGTGGCTCAGTGGTTCAAGCACTTGTCTGCCATGCGTGAGGACCCAGGTTCAAATCCCAGCACCACATACACAACTTAAGTGTTGGAGAAACAAAGGCCAGATGAAAGAAATAAAATTGATTCTCTTTCTCTCTCACCATCACCCTCTTTCTTTAAAAAAAAAAGAAAAGAAAAAAAATGTGCACAGGACTGGGTGCAGCGGCACATGCCTGTAGTTCTAGCTACTTGGGACATTGAGTCAAGAGGGTCCCAAGTTGAGGCCAGCCTGACAACTTAGACCCTGTCTCAAAAATAAAAAGAGCTCAGTGGTACAGTAATCGTGGTTCAATCTCCAGTGCCACAAAAAGAAAATATATGTGTGTGTGTGTTTCAATTTCAGAAAAATGTTCATCAGTAAAATAAATGTATGGTTTGAAATAATATGCTCTGCAAAGTTAATGTGAGAGATGTGAATTAGGTTCACTTGGTGAAATGTAGCTGGAATCTATACATTACATTTCTGTATTGCCTTACGTTATTCAATATGTTTGTATCAATTATAGAGACATGGTCTTTAATTAGTAAAAAAAATTTTGGTCATGCCCTACATTTATGAACTATATCGTTTGGTAGAAGTGTGTAAACTATATCTTTGGATACATTTATAAACTATATCTTTTGATAGAAGTGTGTCACTTGTGACACATTTAACGTGCCGGAGACTCTGGGTTCCATGCCCAGCGCTAAAAAAAAAAAAAAGCATGTTATAAAACAGGAAAAACTAAAAAGGGGAAGAGACAAAGATGCAGTAGCAAAGATTTTCTAATATTTTCTATATGCTCCTTGAGTTGGCTCACTCCATGTTAATGACCAATGGACCAGAAGATTGTTGTAAGAGTTTTTCGAAATTTACCTGTAGTGAACGGTTTTTCAGTTTGTGCAAGAAACATGTGTAATCACTCTCTTCTTTTTGAAGCACCAAACTCAGCAGACTTCGCCAATGCTGAATTTTCCTGGTGTGCTTTCAGTCTTCTGCCTGGGGTCGTTGGTGGGTCCCTTCCCTCTGTTGTGGTTTAGATATGAGGTGGCCCCCAAACGCTCACCGCTCTCGTGAGACAATGCAGGACGGCTTGGAGAGCGCGGCAGGGACCCGCGGGTAGCGGCTGTGGCGGGTGGGCTGTGGCGGGGGTAGTTCTTAAGGTGCATGTTTCGTTTGTGGCGAGTGGAGTCTCTCCACTTCCTGGTGCCATGTCCTGAGCTGCTTTCCTTCGCCACCCTCCTCTGCAGTGATGTTCTGCTTTACCTTGAGCCCCCAGCAATGAACCCAGCCTTCTGTGAACTGAGACTTCTGAAACTATGAGCCCCCAAATAATTTCTTTTTCCTCCTCCAAGTGTTTTTGTCAGGTCTTTTGGTCACAGCAGCATAAAAGCCGACTAAAACACTCTCTAATCTATTTCTTGGTATTCAGGCCTTCTGCCTTCTTTCTGCATTCTCTCTCTTTTTTGGTATCAGGGATTGAACCCAGGAGTGCTAAGTCTCTGACCCACTTTGCCAACTCTTTATTTTTTATTTTGAGACAGTCTCGCTAAGTTGCCCAGGCTGGCCTTGAACTTGAAGTCCTCCTGCCTCAGCCTCCCTGAGTCACTGGGATTACAAGCTTGCGCCACCACACCTGATTTATTCAGTTACTTACTTTAAAAAAGCAAACAACAGAAAGCTTCAGTCCATCTCTTTCTCTTTACTCGTGTGGTCCTGTTTTTCCATCTTCTACTGCACTGTTGGAATAGTCTCCTAATGGCCTTTCTGTTGTGGCTTCTTTCCAATTTGTCCACCACAGTGCAACCAGGGTAATTCACCTAAAATGTAAAGCTAGCCATCATTTCCTTGCTAAAAATTCTTTACTGTGCTTCGCCCCGAAGACCCAACTCATCATGACAATTGTCAGTGCCTCTCTTCCTGTGACCTTTTTAGCTCTGTGATCTGTTCTTCCCCTCTGCTTTCTACTTCTACCTCCAAAAATTCAATAATGCTTTCTTTTCTCTCTCTCCTTTGTAGTCTTAGGATTCAACTCAGAGGTGCTCTACAACCCTTTCTGTTTTTTGAGACAGAGTCGATAACTTGCCGAGGCTGACCTTTAACTTGTGATTCTCCTGCCTCAGCCTCCCGAGAGGTTGGGATTATAGACATATGCTAGGTTTTCAGATTTGCATTACAGTACCTGGCTCTAAAGCTTTATTTTCTTTCTGGTGTACTTAAAAATAAAATAAAATTGGTACAGTTACACATTCATATAGCTTTGAGTCTTTTGGTTCCAACTGGACATGATGGTGCACACCTATAATCCCAACAACTGAGGAGGCTGAGGCAGAAGGATTGCAAGTTCAAGGGCAGCTTCAGCAACTTAGACCCTCTCTCAAAATAAAAAATAAAAAGGGGGGCTGGAGCGGTGGCTCAGCGGTTTTGGTGCTTGCCTAGCAAGCACGAGGACCTGGGTTCAAACCCCAGCACCACGTACACAACTAAGTGTTGGAGCAACTAAGGCCATGTGAAAAACTAAATAAAGTTGTTTCTCTCTCTGTCTCTCTCACTGTCCCTCTCTCTTTATAAAAAAAAATAAAATAAAAATAAAAAATAAAAAGGGGACTGGAGTAGTGGTTGAGGCACTTGCCTGGCATACACAAGAACCCAGGTTCAAAACCCAGCACCACATACACAACTGTGTGTCAGAGAAACAAAGTCCAGATGGAAAAAAATAAAATTGATTCTTTTCTCTCTCACTGACTCTTTTTTAAAAAAAAAATAATTAAAAAAAATAGAGCTGGGGATGTAACTCAGTGGTAAAGTGCCCCTGAGTTAAATCCCCAGTGCCAGGAAGAAAAAGTCTCCTGATTCCACAAGATGGGTTCAGAGGAACAGCAGTTTCCTGCCTGCCCTTTTTCCCTGCCTCTAGCCACAGCTGTCAGCTGGGACTGGTTCGCTTTACTGTTGCTTAATTACATGCTTGTGTTACTTCTTGATTGTTTATTTTTTAGGCTTGTGTTTGTCTTCTCACTGTGGAAGACAAGGTGTTCTCTCTTATGGCTCTTCTTACTCGTACAGTTGTTATGTTTAGTTAGATTGCTGCTTCTTAGAACAATCACTCATACGATTTATGTTTACTTTTTCCTGTTAATGTTCTGGATTTTTGTATTTTTAAAAATAAAAACCATGTGTCAAAGACTTTATTTAGTTTATCAGTTAATATGGGAGATCTAGTGAGGTGTTATCACCAGGTTAAAGGAGGATTCAGACGACGCACATGTAACCTAGAGTGCCAACCAGTGCTGGACACAGGCACGCCCCTGTAGTCCAGCTCTATGGGAGACTGGAAGCAGGAGGATCACTTGAGTCCACAAGTTCCAGGCCAGTATGGGCAATAAAGTGAGACCCCGTCTCCCCCCAAAAAAAGAAAGAATGCTAATGTGAATTAGTGTGAATTTTCAAATAGATACAAAACTGGTCAGCATTGACAAGGCAGCAATTGCATTCAGCAAGCCACAGGTAATTTTCATTTCTTGGACAAGACTGTACTGTCCTTACCCTTGAATTTACAGACTTGTAAAGCCGCTCAGAGATACGGAAAGGTGCAGGTCCCAGGTCTCTATAAAATTAGAGAAGCTGGGGGCTGGAGCAGTGGCTCGGCAGTGATGGCACTTGCCTGGCATGTGCAAGTACACAGATTCAAACCCCAGCACCCACGTACACAACTAAGTGTGGGAGCAGCGAAAGCCATGTGAAAAACTCAATAAAAATTGATTCTTTCTCTCTCTCTCACTGTTCTTCTCTCTTTTAAAAAAAAAATTTTTAGAGAACCTGGAAGGATGCACTTAGATAGCACACCAACTAATCTTGCCTTTTTTTTTTTTTTTAAGAGAGGGACAGTGACAGAATCAATTTTATTTAGTTTTTCATGTGGCTTTCCTTGCTCATGTTGTGTACGTGGTGCTGGGGTTTGAACCTGCATCCCTACGCATGCCAGGCAAGTGCCTCAACCACTGCCACAGCTCCAGCTCCAATCTTGCTTTTTGTTCCTTTCAGTCTTTCATGATCCTTCCTGATACCTTCCCCATTTGCACTGTGATAATATCACAGATGATTCTTGATCACAGAACAGTCTGGCCCCATCAGGTTTGTAGGTGCATCAAGATTGGCCGTTAGCTACCTTGAGTGAACTCACACTGTGGAGCCACCGGGTCTTGAACCCCTGCTATGGTTCAGGTCACTGTCGAGAGGTTTTCAGATTGAGCTGCTGCTCCTTTTTTTTTTTTTAAAGAGGAACAGTGAGGGGGAGAGAGAGAAAGAATCAATTCTATTTAGTTTTTCACGTGGCCTCCATCGCTCTGACACTTTGTTATGTATGTGGTGCTGGGCTTTGAACCAGGGTACTTGTGCATTCCAGGCAAATGCTGTGACTGCCGAGCCACCACTCCAGCCCCTCAGATTGAGCTTCTTAAAGCCTCTTGAATTTGCAGATCTGAGGTTGGAGAACTGAACCGTTTCTCTGTGCATGCGTGTTTTCACCTGCAGTACCTGTAAGTCTGAGTGAATTTCTATTCTTTTTTTTTTCTTTTCTTTTTTTAAAGAAAGAGAGACAGTGAGAGAGAGAGAGAAACAGAGAATCATCTTTGTTTAGTTTTTCATGTGGCTTTGGTTGCTCAGACACTTTGTTGTGTATGCGGTGCTGGGGTTTGAACGTGCATACCTGTGTATGCCTGGCAAGCACCATAACCACTGAGCCACCGCACCAGCCCTGAATTTCTTTTCTTTTTTCTTTTTTTAAAGAGAGAGGGACGGTGAGACAGAAACAATTTTTATTTAGTTTTTCAAGCGGCTTTTGTTGCTCTGAGACTTCGTTGTGTACATGGTGCTGAGGTTTGAACTCACGTACTCGCGCATGCGGGGCAAGCGCTGTAAGCACTGAGCCTCTGCCCCAGCCCCTGAATTTCTTTTCTTAATGAGGCTTCACGTTTGCTGAGGTTCCTGGCCTGCCAGGAAGTGATCCTAAAACCTCCTGAAATCTTATTGGAGAAGACTTCCAGTTGTTTTTTGGGGAGGCACTTACAGATGTAAGTAAAGGCAACCTTTTCTCCAGGAGTGACGTGTCACTCCAAGCTCAAGTAGAACACTTTAGTTAAGGCCTTGGTCTCGTAATTGAGTCATGAAGTAAATCCTGGTTAAGGGAATATAATTTTTTTGTTTGTTTGTTTGTTTAAAGAAAGAGGGGACAGTGAGGGAGAGAGAATCAATTTCTATTTAGTTTTTCACATGGCTTTCATTGCTCTGAGACTTCACTGTGTACATGGTGCTGAGGTTTGAACTCATGTACTTGTGCATGCCAGGCAAGCACTGCAACTGCCCGAGCCACTGCTCCAGCCCGGGAATATAATTTTTATTGAACTACATAAATGTTTCTTCATACACATTGGCATGAAAGTACAAAGCCTTGGATTTTTTTTTTTTTTAACCATGCTGGGAATTGAACAGAACCCAGAGCCTTGTGCATGCGTTCAGACGTTCTACCCCTGAGCTAGACCCTAATCCTGCTTTTCTTATGTTTACGTGTGTGTGCTGTTTTTGTTTTGTTGTTGTTAAAGTTGCTATCAGGTTGTCATCGTGTTCACTGTCATAGCTTGGCAGGCAGTGTTTTATGTGTGTAGACCCTCTAGCTTCTTTGTAGAATTCTAATGTGATTGTCTTTTCCAGGTTCATATTGAGATTCATTGAAGGCCCTCCCCTGACCGACAAAGGTGTCACCCAAGGCTCACTGCATCAAAGAACATAAAGCATGAGGGACGGAGGAGGCACTCTGAGCACCTGCCTGTCAGAAGCAAATGGGGAGGGAGAAAGTGACTGGGACAAACGATTATGTAGCCTTAATAGAACACAGAAGGGGAGCCCTTGCCCAGCAGATACACCTTTCTGGATGGATAAGCCTGCGGTTGATATGAATGGAAATTCACAGAATGAGGTGTTATCGTTGGAAATGAAAAATGATCTGAGTGACACCGACCTCTTGCTTCACAGTGGCAACAAAGTGCTTCCATATTTGAAGAAATCAGTGGGAAGAAATTTAGCTCCCACAGCTGCTCCACGCAAGGCCATGGGTCTGTCCTCTGCTCCTGCAGAAGAGCATCTTGCTGGGTTGTCCCATGGTCTCGGGGAAGCTCTGGGGAGGGACTGGCCAAGAAGCGGGCCTAGAACCATGGACAGCCACAGAGGACAGTGCCCCCAGGGAGAGCCCTGGGTGTCAGGACAGCCATTCCATCCACAGCTGTGGGAAATGGGAGTTTTTGAGGGTGAACCACCAAGTGCTCTTCCCGAGGGACTAGGCTCTGAGCTGGAGCTGTCTTGCCCGTGTTCTGTGCTGCCTGCAATGCTGCACTCCTGTCCTGAAGCTCTCCCAGAGGATGAGACAGGGTGTGTTTTCCTTGACCATTCAAAGCCCGTGTTTTCAGAGCAAACAGCAGAATCTAAGAAAGTGCTTTCAGGGGTAAAATGTGCCTCAGATGGTCTGCGGAGAACACTGGGGTTCCGGCTCTACAGCCTTTTCAGTTAGCAGATCCCTTTTGCCGTAGTTAAGGTACAGGCAGAACAATAAAATAGTAGATTAATTTTAAAAGTTGGCTTAGGACGATTTCTTCTCCATTAAGTCTGGGTGCAGACAGCTCAGCTGTGCAGTTCCTACTTCGGTTTGTGTGAGCAGGCAGAGAGTAGGCAGAGCTCAAACTCGCCAACAGCTGGTCAGTGTGGAAGGAAATTTTTTAGCATGTTTTAAATTGTGCTTAAAAGACAGAATTGGGAAGCCCCTGTAAGGAATTATTGATGTGTCCAGTTTCATATCAGATGAGCACATGATGATTTAACGTGAAGTTCTTCATGAATCTTCAGCTTTGCACCCATTCTAAAGGGCTAC
>PVKS010029576.1:0-25233 GCA_004027875.1 Aplodontia rufa | reverse complement strand
AGTTAGGAAGGGTTTGGGAGCCGGGAACAAGGGGGTGAACGCCGGTGGCTGGAACACGGGACCTGCGTCTTCTACCGCTGCTGATCTCTCTGACGTCTCTGCTGCTTCTGACTGCTACCTCTTCTCTGACTGCTTCTGTGCTCTCTTCCTTCAGGACGCGGCTGCTTGCTTTCTTGCTCTTCTCTGGCTACTGCTTCTCTTTTGGCTGCTCCTCCTTTGGCTGCTTCTCTACCTGACTAGCTGCTACTCTACCCTTCCTGTCTTAGGTTGATAGCTCCACACAATTTCACTCATATGTGGAAGATTAGAAAGTTGATCTCTCAGATAGAAACTGAGGTAGAACCATGCTTTACTGAAGGATGGGAAGAGTAGTTAGAAGGGAGGGATGGAGAAATTGTTTAATTTCTACTATGTTAGTTACACAGGAGTAAGAATTTCTGGTTTACTATTGTATAGTATGATGACTATAAGAAATTATGTTCCACAGATTTCAAAAAGTTCGAAAAAAGGATTTTGAATGTTTTCATTATAAATAAATGATACCTGTCTGAAGAGAGAATTTTAACCTGCCTTAAGCATTACAGAATGTATATCTGTATTAGAACATCAAATGGTGCCCCATTAATATGTATAGTTTTATGTCATGGGTAAAGCACTTAATTAAATTTTTAAAAAATTATTTTTCTTTTAGAATCTTGGGTACCTATCTTTGAAGACTGACACATTTGTAAATATCTTGCCATAAGTTTGATTGAAGGATCCCTTGGCTAAATACCAAATGTGTCTTGGGTGTGGTGGGGAAAAAGCAGAAGATCTTATGTGACATTCCTGACACTTAACTGGAAGCATGATGCAGCCCATGCCCTTTAGCTGGGGCTCCTGTACACTGGTGACTTGGGGAGGGAAAAGGTGGAAAGTACTCTGGAGGGAAAACTACCTTGGTCTAGGATGCACTTTTTTTAAATTTATTTTTTATTAGTGCATGATAGTTGTACATGATAATGGGATTTGTTGTCACATATTCATAAATACATACAATAAAGCAATACAATTTGCTCAATACTCCTCCCACACACCCCCCTTCTCCCATCCCCTGATCCCTTTCCTCTTTTCTGGAGCCTATATTTTTCCTAAAAAACCCAAGTACACTAACTTAATTCATATACCTATAAGAACATTTTTATGTACATGACTATAGTATATACAGTGACATATTTATAAATGCTTGGATTGTACCTTGCTTTATCTCAGTTCCAACATTTCCCCTTCTCCTTCCCTATCATAGGATGCACTTTTGACTTGAAAGGAAAATGTAAAGCTAACATTTTCTTACTTAAAGTGACTGCTCAGATATGGTTCACAAAAGGAAGTCTTGAGACCTTAGACATTCCCAGGAAAATGGAGTGTGGGCTTGGAAACATACTCTGGCAGAGTTTACAGCATGTCTGGTAGTGGGTTGCAACCAACATAGGTGATGTGTGTGAGCAAATTCTGAGGGGAGTGGTTGATTACTGGTAGACAAACTGGTTTCAGGGAATAGACTCAGGTGAAAGCAGTAATTTCAGCGAGGGAAGAACCTCAGCTATACCAGATAATAGGTGGCAGATTCTGAACTATGAGTAGAAGAGGTGGAAATCATGCAGAGTCCCGGTATTGAGTGTGGAAGGGGTACCCAGGGGGCTCCCTGAACATACCTGGGAACCAAATTTAATTTGCAATAACTCACAAAAGAATCTCCATGCACCCTAATACCCTAATTTAATCCATTTCCAGTCCTTTTTCCTTTTAAAAACTATTGGTTTTTGCATTGTCTTGAGAAAAATTCTCAAATGATTTAGCACCCCGCATGTTCTCTCATTATTCTCTGCTTCTACTATCATTGTAGTGCATGCACACACACACACTCATACACATGCAATGCTCACATGCACATTCACACGTATGCTCACACATATATATATTCCATTAAAAGCAACACAGTTGTGTCACTCCTTTGTTTAAAATTTCCCCAACAATTTCCTTTTTAAGTCCTACCATGTCCTAGAATGACTCATGTAATCTTTCCCCCATTTCCTACTATGCTTGCCTTGGTCACTCTTGCTATTCCTCTGATATAAATATTCCTTGGTCTTTTGGTTCCTTGCGACTAGAGATTTTGATGGCTTGCTATCTCATTTCTTCAGTCTTGTCTCAAAATATCCCCTCAGAGTTAGGGAAACCTGATTTGATGAAACTAACATCAACATACCACACCATTCAACATGAGTCCAAAGCTTCCTTCCTCTTCTGCTTTATTTTCTTCCACAGCATTCAAAACCACCCCAACTTGGATCACATTTGGCATGTCTCTCTTCCAAAGGAAAAGGACTAAGTCACGTTCGTTGTACTGCTATGCTATTAACTACTTGAAGAAGGGCTGCTAAACACTCATTTTATGTTTGTTGAATAAACAAAAATAATGATGACAGCTTCATTATTACTTTTTTGAAAAAAAACTCTACTCACCCTCAAACTGGATGGAGTTCTCCTCCCCTATGCATCCACAATGCCCTGTGCTTATCCTTACATTAGCATCAACCATACTTAGCTGGAAAGGAGTGACCTCTTAGGTGGCCTCCCTAGCTCTGTGAAGTCATGGACTCAGCCTTGCTCACTCAAGCAGATGTGGTATACAGTAGGTGATGGAGCCACATGTTTAAAGTCATGTTTGAAGGCATGGGCTCCATCACCTACTGTATACCACATCTGCTTGAGTGAACTAGGGTGATGTCCAGAGTACAGCTGAGTCTACACGTGGGTGACAGGGTCCTGGAACTCATTATATCCTCTGCCTTCTCAAGTAATACCTTGGCATCTAAGCTGTGCTGCACTGTGCAAGTGATTAGGATATTCTGGTGCTATATGAGAGGAGTTTCCTGAAACTTCCTGGCTGAATGAATGACGGCATAGAGCTCAGAATGTGCCTACCTTCTGAACCATAAGGTTCATGACTTTTTCATTCAGCACCATGTTCTTGTGATTGCCTAAAGAGAAGACCATTTTGAAAGAGGTTCATAAACCAGTGATGAACAATAACTATTGCATTCTTAAATATGTGTTCTCATATAACTCAGGCTGAGTTCTGTATGTTTTAAGAGAGACCAAAAATCTGAAGTTAGAGTGGTGAATTCCCAATTATTGTGTTTGTTGCTATGTTTTACACTTGCTAAGTAGATGGACCACGTAACTCGCTTCAACCTTAGAAATCCTTAGCCAGAATGATCACAAATTTTGTGGTGTGCAGACATCATGCCAGATGCTGCAGCAGATCTTTATTTCCTGGTTAATGGAGGCAACATTCACTGTTGGATTACTGTTTTTACTAACTTGAAGAGTTTATCCAAATAATGGAATACCATAACATAGTGGGGCAAGCAAGGGGTTTCTTACTAAATTATATTCAAAGCCAATCTAGAAGAAAATCCCACATACATTAAAATTAACTTTTAGCATTTCTTTAGTGTCCTATGCTTTCTAAAGCTCTTTTTTTATCTGTACTTTCGGTCTTCACATGTTTTACAGTCCACTGGGAAAAAGGAAGCCCCATAAGAATGGTAATATGGGCCTTATATTGCATCTCTAACGTCCAGAGGAGTAAGAGGTGATAAGAATGGATAAGTTTTGAATGAAGAATGAAGGAATGGTTTATTTACTTACCATGAGGTAGAAAGTGAAATATTCTGAAGTCAGGCAATTACAATGAAAAGGTATAGGTTAAGAGATAGTAAAAAATTTAGGTTTGAATTTTTCCTTTACTATCTGATCAGTTCTGTGGTCTTATGTAAGAACTTACCCTCTTATTCTCACTGAACAGATGTATAATTCTTTAAACTCTATTATGTAGATTAAATAGCAGATATACAAATGTTTAGCACAAAGTTAGTATGTAGAATTTGTTCAATTAATATTACTACTCCTTTATTCTCCTATAGGAGAGATATAAATTAATTGTTACGAGGATTTGGAGGAATTGCTTCATTCATTTTAAAAATATATAAAACATGACAGTCTTAAGACATTAAAAAGCTTGCTTGAAGTCACACAGCTAATATAAATAGAGCTGAAGCTGGTTCTGAGCTTTCTCAAATGCTTGATTATTTCTGTTACAGCTATGTCCTATGGCCTCTATAGGCTCAGGATTGAGACTTGAAATGTCTTAGATCTGAGTATCTATCCCACTATCCAATCAGAAAGGCAATCCTTTTTCTAAGAGAGGAACTGAGGAGTTAGAGATCTGGAAGGCCATTAGACTCTTTTGGGAGATTATTCCTGCCTCCAGAGGAGACCCTGAGGAAATCTTTGAAATTTTAATTGAAGCAGAATTATAAGTTCATCAGCCCTTTATATGGCTCACATATTAATAATTATAATTCCCATGAAAAGAGTTCAGGTACCATGGAATTCATATAAAATATGTTATTATTTTGCATAATGAAATATGTCAACCTCTGTGGAAATTAGGATAACTAATATTAAAGTAACCAATCATCTCAAATACGGTCACACCTCCATTGACTGTCAGTTCTATTTTATCGGACAGCCGGCAGCTACCTAGGTTTCAAGAAGAAGACATTAGAAAGGTAGCTACTGATTGAGCTATGACTCAGAACCAGCTGAGAATCCTTCTGACAATCAAAGTGCACAATACACCAGAGGACAGAACCAAGGCATTCATAGTAAGAAAATAAATGACTACAAACCACACATAAAAGACAATCATTTTCCATGTGGCAGCTTCCCACAGATTATTTCCAAAGGTAGATTTGCTCAGTGGGATGGAAACTGATATGTTCCCTACCAAACTATCAACTTTATATTTCTTCCAGCACTAAAGTTAAAAGAAATAACTAGCCATATTCACAATAAGAAGTTTATGAACTCTCTTGGCATGATATTCAACATTTCTTAGGTATGAGTAAAATCCTCAGAAATACTTATTTGGTGGTTCTATTTTAATCCATGGTGGTTAAGAAATGAGGACCCTAGGAGGCTATGCATTAGGTATTCTTGAGTTCAATTAATCTAATGACAAGGGGCTGATTGGGTTCCAGGTACAGTGCATGAGATGAATGAACTGCAAGCCCCATCCTGATGGAGCCTGTCTTCTGAGATACCATCACTACCAATAAATATGCCACCATGTTCTAAAGCTCTGTTAAGGAAACAACACACTAGATCCTGGTAATACTTGTAATCTAAATGATTTGTAAAAGGTACCAATTCAAAACAAAAACTAAAATCAAAACAAAAAACTGGGTATAAATAGAAGCTTTGGCTGAAAGACCAAACCAATAATTTCTTGTGTCACACATGCACACACAAAAAGTTCTACTTTAACAAAAGATATCTATGGAGTGCTGAGATAGTCATTACCTAAAAATCTTAATGCCTGGCATTCTCAGAGAATTCTAAAGTTTCTAAAGTACACACATTCTTACCTGTTTGTTTTCTTTCTTAATTCCCACATCTGTACACTGTTGTTTTCCTTGTCTTACACTTAGGGAACTAAATAAAGTGACTTGTACAAGGAAATAGAAAAGGAGATGGCGAGGCTGGGGTTGGATGCAGATATGTGAGAGCCTGGTACAACACTTTCCCCACTACATCACAGAAAATATTGCTTTAGGACACAAGACTTGTAGTTTTAAAGCTTGATCTAGAACTCACATTGTGTAATTCCTCATCCTTGCTGATTCCATTACATACATGGATTCTTATTGTTCAATCCTTTTTAATTTGTTTAAATAGAAATGATGCTTATTGTCTAGAATTTAAACTATTGTTCCAAACACAGTTTAATGGTTAAGAGCTTGACACAGTGAATCTCAAATCTGAGGCTGAATCTCAAGTCTTTTATACCACATAGGTAATTTTTTAATAACTCTTTGAATCTTAGTTTTCTCTTCTGTGAAATGATATAGTAGTGTTGCCTCATGGGACTGTTGGGAATATTAAATGAGATATTAATTAAGACTAATATAATCACGATGATGGTGCATTTCCAATTGAATACACATTTAATCAACAATAGGGTAATAATAATTTTGTAGATCAAATTTGCACAGAAATTCAGAAACACCATACTTTCCAAAGATTTAATCCATGACATTTATTCTGAAGAGGTACTAAACATAAAGCTTGTGCTATGAATTACAAGTGGGAGGCTCTGTGCAACCTACCTTCTCATAACAGCACTACTTTCAAAACTGCTACATTATACTAAAAGATACTTGCAACCTTAATAGATATTTTGGATGAAAATGCTTTACTAGCTCAAATATAAAGCAAAGATTAACACTTTTACTTTAAGTAAATGCCTTAGCTTGGCACTAAATATAAACCTTTGCCCAGTTAGCAAATCAAAGCAGATACTTCTACTTTCAATATTCTCACTTTATTTCCCGGTCCCTTTGTTTCTATCATGCATCCACATGCATTCACATGCATGTGCATGTATGTGTCTGTGCACACTCCAACCCCCACCCATGGTCCACTTGCTTTTTAACTGCCCAATATCTGTCAGAGGGGGTGAGAGCAGATACTAGAGTCAAGTTATTTCAGCTCACAATACACAGATGAAAATAAACAAAATAGAATCAGACTGTGATAAAGGAAACAAAATACATATATAGTAATGAGAAAAAGTGATTTGGAAAGAGACTATTAGATGGGAAATATATAAAAATATTCCAGGAAGGACATTCTGCTCTTAGCACTCAATTCTTTCCTGATTAGATAGCTGAAAAAGATAACTGATGGTTCTTACCCAGGCATGCAATAGTCCACACACATGCCACATACCAATGGTTTGGGCTAAATTAAGGGAGTTGGGGAGAAATTTGTAGCTAAAACATTTAATAGTTTGAAACTAGGTTCATATATATGCAAAATAAAGCCCAGGGGTCTTGATAGAGGAACTACTTAATGTCTTTAGGTAGCATTTTCCCATTCTTATTTTCACTCCAGTCCAGGCAGGGTGATTTAGTGTTGGTCACCTAGCTTGTCCTTGCTTAGGGCAAGTTAGGGCATCAAGAAAGTGTCCCTCTTCATTTGAATCAGGGAAAAGTAAACAAAAGCCAGGTGAAGGTCCCAATTCTCTGGCCTATTAGTAAGATTCAAAGTCCAAGGTATATTAGGACCTGAAAACCAGATAAACAATTAAATGCTGAGATAACATGCTAACCAGCTCTTCCAGGCAGAAACAAATCTATCCTATTGCCATATAGCAGGTCAAAAGTCCTTTCCTATGATCCACATGGTATTTTAAGAAACAATCAACAAATATAGTCTAGAGGATACTACAAAAATCTCATTTATTCAGAGCTATGGAGTGTAGAATTTGGCTCACCTGACTTGAGACTACTTGGTATCTGGCAGGTGTACTCAGCACCCACCCTTCAACCCTCTTTCCTTCATTGTTTGACCTACACTAGGTTTTTAGACAGAAGCTAATAACAGTAGGATATGGATACAATGTTTCCGACTTTTATACTTCTTACCACTGGATGATTCCAATATGGAACATACGGGTCTCCAAACAACCTTAATGTTCCTATTTTTAAGACCTAAATTATGAAAAATTTCAAGCATATACAAAAAAGTCACTTATTTCCTAGATAGATTCTTATATAAGAAATGATGAGATATCTGGGACTAGGGAGATAGTAGGGGAAAATGGCATGAATGGATAGCATTTAGAACTGAGTGAAGTAGGTAGGGGAGTTCATTATGTGGTTATTTGCATTTTTATTATTTTTTGCCTGTAACTTGCTTTAATTCCTCACCTGTGGAATTGGAATACAAATTCTTTGCTGACATCATTAGGATTGTGTGAGAAACATTCAAGTACATATAAATTTTTATAAACTTTCCAGTGCAGTGCACAATAAACATAAGAGAGCTTATTATTTATAATTTTAAAAAGTAGGCCAGTGTCCTCTAAATAATATTTTAGTTTCAAAATTGTCTTCAATGTTATAATACCCTGATAACCATTAAAAATTTAATTTGTTAAGGAGAAATAAATGACACAGCGGAAAGACCAGTAGAATCAGGGTAAAAACTTTTATTCAAGCTTTAGATGCATTTATGCTTAGAAGATTTGATTTTAGACTTGCTTTTGTCCCCAAACCAGGTTATGAACTCTGGGGACTCAACATTATCTTGCAGCTTCATCTGTGCATTGAGGGCATCAAATTAATCCATGAAGATTATTTTCTTAAAATTATCTGAACATTTCTAGGGATGTTTACCTATTTAATTATAGAGGGCTACAAATTATTCCGCTCCCTAAGGATATTTCTGTTTAAAATGGAGAACACAAAAGTAGGTAAACTAAAGGGGGGGGAGTGGTGGTGGAAGAAATTAAAAACCAAAACTAATAGGAAACTGGACAGGAAAGTAAATACATCATCACTCACACCTCTGGAGAAAATTCTCTGTGAAAAGGAAGGTCAGGAATAAGTGCCTAACTGGAATAATTTGGAATAAAAAGTAAAAAACCAACCATACTAAATGGAACTGAACAGTTTCTCCTATAATACATTCCAAAAATCTTCCTGGTGGTTTGAATAATAACTCAAAACATAGGACTCAACAGTAGTGGTATAGAGAAGAAGGGTGATTGGTTAAAAAGTCAGGGCCAGGTGTAGCACAGTTTCCTATGGGTGAGACCTTTTGCAGCATTCTTTTTTGGTAGATAGAGAAACTGCTTCAAGACCAGAAAATTGCTTCATTCATCTCTGAATGCCAAATACTATTTTTAAGTGTTGTCTTATAGTGTTGAATTAATAGGTATAAAAAAAAAACCTACTAGGGGGTTTGTCAAAGTAGACATAATAAATGTCCCTGAATTACATTCTGGGGAAAGGTTGGTGGTAAAGAGCAGAACAAATGGGTGAAAACAATTTGAAGCAGGTGAATTTAATATCAAACTTTTTTAATGCAATCTGCTGATTAGGACCCCCTATGCCTTCCAAGGGAAGGGCAGTCTGCTTGTGTGATTTTTAGGACTGAGTCCCTTGACTTTTCTCAGCAAGTGTCAAAGATGTTTTCCTAGGAACAAATGAGATGAGAGACCTTTGTGGCCAACTCACCCTCATCTCCAACTAAGCAATCTGTCTTGCCACGTGTTCCTGCTCCAGGGATTCAGAGCCTAGTCAGTTACAGTAATAGATGGTCCTTAAGAGAAGTCTGACTCAGCAGGTTCAACAGTATACACATTTGTCTTAGAACCTTAGTAAAAGCCCAGACATACTCAGAAAAATGAACCTCAGTGAAGAAATTGAAATATTGTCCTGTAAGCATAACTACATCTTTCTTATCATCATAAATTAGGTTTGTAAGGTGTTTTTAAGTTCTGTGACTCTTCAATGCTTGTTCCTTAGCTTTATAAACAATCTGTAAGATATTACTATGTACTTTCCCCTACAATGTACTCTAATGAATCTAAATGGGTCTTTTAAAATCTGTCTATAACTATGATATGCACACATATCTTCTGTCAACTGCGACATTAATATTATCATTGCAAACAGGAACAAAAATAACTATTCCCACTTGCTGAGCACTTACTAGAATCCAGACTCTGTTCTAGGCCCTTCACAAGTATATCTCATTTGGTAACCTATGAAATAATAGTATTACATCAGTTTTACACATAAGAAATCTGAAACTCAGAGATGCATAGTTGAGCCCCTAACTTTGCACTATGATCCTCCTCTGCAAAGAAGAAGTTTCCATTCCTTTAATGTTAATTTCCATCAGGCAAATCACATGCAGGATTATGTGAATTTATAATGTCAAATCCAACCTAACTACTAAATGTTTGGCTTATTAGAACCCATTCTAGGTATTATTAAATCTCAATTATTAATGATACCCCTTTTATTATCAAACACTGTTATGACTAGATATTTTAGTTCAGCATGTAAATCCTCATTACTTATTTATCAAAGATAAAATTTAAGCCCTACTTCAAAGATAAAACCTGAAATTGTGCTGACCTAATTGCCAACATTCTTTTTCATCTTTGGAGTTTTTTCTTAAAACCTAAATTTGATTAATAAGTAAAGTAAGAACTTATGTAGTATTTTTCCAGGAATTTAAACTAACTTTCTTTATAAAAGCCATTTTTACAATGAAATATTCATGGAGTACTAGTTCTCATTAGAAATAGACATAATGACCCAAAGGATGACCCAGTGGAGCCTGACATCTTGAGCTTTACCTGAAATAAACAATGTGTTGACTCCAGGTTTTAGCAGCAAACATCTAAGGATTGACTTTAAAATTTGATTGCTCTTAAACTGGATGAATCATTCACTTGCAGATGAATTTAAATTCAGCCCCACCCCCAACACATTCATGTATACAAATACACATAGCATAAACATTTGTTCTCATTGCTGTGCAATATTCTGGGTAGTGCGTTTACCATTCAGTCTTTTAAATTCTTTTATAAAAGTCAAATTAGTTAAAATTGTCAATAGGCAGAATCACTGGACTTGTATTCAGAACTGTCTCTGTGGGTATCTTTCCATATGACATTGTCTTTTTGTATGTCAGTTATGACCACAATGAAACGACTGCATTAAAATGTATCCTATTTATTTCATAAAATCATTGCTTATAAAGCAACAGAAAATGATAAGTGGCCACCCCTCCAAACTAAGCATAAGGTATCAATGACATTTACATCATAATTTTTAAATTTAAAGTAACATTTAGTGAGCACATAATATATATATATTAAGTGGCTATGACAAATAATTGCATATATTATATGTAACATCTCATCTGCCTTCACAAGAATCCTATGAGATAGGTACCACTTCCATTTTGTAGTTAAATAATCTGAGACTTGGCAAGATTAAATAACATATTTCAGACTCAAAACCTAGTAACATTACTGCAGCTATTGAATTAGAGACACTTATTGAATTTCAGTTCTATTATGTACAAGTTAGATGATTTTGAGCAGTGTTTAATTTTCAATCATCATCAGATAGATTCCTAACTTGAAAGTAAAGATAACAGCTACCTTGTAAGATCATTGTAGGTACTACAGAAATGTTGCTACCCTAGAGCTTCAGATGTTCAGCAACAAAAATGATAGTTATACCCGATGATATAGCGCCACAGTTGAGTGTGGGTTAGCATGTACAAAGCCCGGGTTCAATCCCCAGCACCATAAAAATAAAATATTTCTGTTTTTAAAAGAGGTAGTTATCATTATCATTACCATCATCATTATTAACATTATTTAATAGCATCAGATATTAAAAAGAAATGTATTTTTACACACATTTATATTAGAATATAGCTTGTAAGTGGTTGAAAATGAGATTTGGGTAACAAAAAGTTTCTCAGGTGTATTTTCCAGATTGGAATATTAATAGCTAACTGTAATGTACCATATACTTTACAATCCAATCTCATACATTTTAGTTTAACTTTCCTTAGAAAGGCTGTTGAGGTTCATGGAAGGCAGAATAATGTTTCCTCAGAGGCAACATGCTAATCCCTGGAACCTGTGAATCTGTTATTTTACCTGGTGAGAAGTAACTCTATAGATGTGATTATATTAAGGACACTGAATTTGGAGATTGTCCTGGATTATCTAACTGGGTTCTATGCTTTCACATGGACTTTTAAGGTTTGAAAATATATGAAAACACAAGCGGAGTCAGGAAGAAATCTGAGGATTATGCTTCTGGCTTTAAAGATGGAAAAGGGGTCTAAAACCAAGGAATGTTCTACAAGCTTTCACTAGAAGCTGGAAAAGGCAAGGCAACTGATTCTCCACTTGAGTTTCCAAACACCTTGATTTTAGCCCATGAGATTCCCACAAATATGAACCAGCTAGCCTACTGGTGTTTTAAAACCCCATGTTTATTCCTATTTTAGCATTTACCAGGCTGCATTGTAATTGCTACTTTATGAATCTTTCGACTGTTTGCCTCCTCAGACTGCGAGTCCTCGAGGGTAGGAAATGTATGAGTCACTTCTGAATGGGTGATGGTGCTGTACCTGACACATAGATAGATTAGATGAATACTTGTTGCATGTGTGAGTGGACAGGAGCATAGAAACCTGAGACCTAATAATTAATCTGCAGGGAGGAACAAATCTGCCAAGGAGGATGGAAACTTCATTGGCAAATCAGTCAGACTTTCCAGTAAAAATGTCCACTTGGGAAGCAGAATTCTATTTTAAAAGACTATATAATGAACAAAGAATAAGAGCCAGAGAAGCAGATGACCTTAGTCACTAATACATTTAATCTATCGTCGTCACATAATTGTCTGTCCACACTAAGGATGGATTGACTGAGAGAGCAGAATAATTGACAGTGGTCTGCTGCCATAGTATCTCCTCAGGGCAGTAAATTCTGCTTATTTTTTTTATCTCCATTCATTCATATACCAGATATCACTTTATACTACCAACTCCTCTTTTATTAGTTTTATATTGGTGCTGTAAGAAGTTATCACAAGCTACGTGGCTTAACAGGGCAAAAACTTCGTATCTTACAGTCAGTGCACACAATGAAAGAAAGGATTAGCGTACAAAAAATAAAAATAAAACTCTTATAATTTGAGAGAAAATACAAAATCTATGTACTAAGAATGAGAAAGCAGTGAACTGAACAGCAGATTTTGTTTACATCTAAAAAGGGAATTGGTGAATTGAAAATTGCACAGAACATACAATAGAAAGAAAATCTGATGGAATATGTGAAAAGATTGTGATGTGGAGGCCTGAGCAAGAAGTTCTGTTTATAGCTACTCCAAAGATAATAGAGAATAGGTAAGAAAAAAAATATTGAAAGATTCAATGGTTGGAAATTTTGAAAATTACGGGAAGAGGTAGAAGCACATCAAGCATAAATGTGAAAAAAGTATAATAAAATTCTAAGTAACATAAAGAAATATAAATTCACTTGTAGACACCTTTAAGTAAATTTGCAGACTGCCAAAAATAAAAATAAAACCTTAAAAACAACCAATGTAATTGTAGATTATTTATTCTTACTGTGTTTATGAGGCAATAATTAGAAACAGTAAACTAAATATGGTTAAAACTACGATTCTGAAAATCCATTGTGTTATCCATTTTCCTGTCAGAATTGGAAAGGTGAAGCTAACATTTGATGTGCAGGGAAATAATTCAGACTCTATAAAAAATTAACATATGTTATCTAATTTAATACCCGAGAATTCTCAAAATCAGATTAATCTCATTTTATAAAAGTAAAAGTGAATTCAGAAATAATAGCTTGCACAATCATTCTAGTAATAACAGAAAGAACCAGAAATTTCTAAGAGTTTTGCTCCCCATTACACTGAATAAATATGGGAATATGAAACAATACCTAGCAGATTAAAACTGCAGAGCTGTGCTACTTATCTGCTGTGTGACTTTAAGAACGTTACATAGCCTGAGACTCTGTCTTCTCATCTCCAAAATGGGAATCAAACAGTACTAACCTCAAAAGATTGTTGTGAGGAATAGTTTCCAAATGGAGGTGATATGATACTAGGCATATAGTGAGTACTTTTTCAAATGCCAGCTATTCATGTTATTAGCAATTAGGACATTTAGCACTCACTCATTGTAGAAAGACACCATATGTTATTCATCTTTAATTCTCTAAAGTTCTATGTAACAGAAATTTTATTAGCATTGAATGGATTATAATTAAAGGACAATGATTAAGGCTCATGGTATTGACCATGAAACAATAAAGTTGGGATTTGTTTAATGTTCTCTAAGAGTAGGGTAGCCAAATAATCCATTCAGAAAACTTTCCATCCAAAGTGGTAATTTGCAACGCTGCAACCTCTCAGGAAAACTTCTCCCATGGAATATTTCCTTCCCTCATGTTTGGAATCTGATGGCTATGGAAATACTAACTGTACTCCACACTGAGAAAATACATTTGCTTCTTAGAAGGTATCCTATGAATAATAAAAGTAGGAAATCATAATTTATCAAGTATGTTTGATGGGGTATGCTAGGAAAAAAAGATCAAGGTTTCGTGATAGCAGGTATAGAAACATTTTTTTCCCAAAATTTAGCTTTTGAAATATTTTATTTTAAAGCAAAGCAGAAACATTTCTTTCCTTTCAATTGAATGTAGCAATAATTGAATACAATGAATAAAAACAAGCATGATCTTCGGAACCCTCCTTCCTCACTCAGTTCAAACGAAACCTTTTCGGTGAACTCCTGATTGAATGAACCCCTCCACTATTGAAAATTAATGATAACATTGAGATTATATCAGAGTTTATTTGTACTTTGTCTCTCCTAGAGCACCTGAAATAATATATTTAATAGATCCAAAGTATCTTCATTGAGTGATTTATTTGAATAGCTTATATTGACAACTGCTAACATTTTGAACAGCATGGAAATAGCCTATGCCTTCTCTGAATGCAACATCAGTAACAAGCTTGAATGATAAGATAACTGTTGTAGAATTCCACAGTATTTCCTGAATACCAGATTGTGCCAGACAACTCTGCTGGGTTTTTTCTTTTTCTTTCTTTCTTTTCTTTTTTTTTTTTTTTTTGACAGGGGATTGAATGCAGGGGTGCTTAGCCACTGAGTCGCATCCCCAGACATTTTTGTTTTTTATTTTGAGACAGGGTCTTACTAAGTTGCTTAGGGCCTTTCTAAGTTGCTGAGGTTGGCTTTGAACTTGCGATCCTCCTACATCAGCCTCTTGAGCAGCTGGGATTATTGCAGGCATGCGTCATGGCACCTGGCTGTGCTGGTTCTTTGTACGTGTTTCCTCAGTATTTCCCAAATTTGCTTGATATAAAAGTCATCTGGAATATAGGTAAAACCCAGGTTCTCAGGCCACTGACTGAAGATTCTGATTCTTTACATCTAAATGGGCCCAGGAATATGGACTTTTAGAAATGATCCCATCTGGTTCTTATGATTAGGCAAAATTTTACAAAAACTAATTTAATCCTCATAGTCCCTTAAGGTAAAATGAATTTATTGGAACTAAGAAGCACCAGGTGACATGATCAACGTCACAAGCTGAGCAAATGACAGAGCTTGGGTTCAAATTTATTTCCACATGCACCAAAGCCTAGATACCTCTACGGCTCTGCTTTGTTCTTTCTTTAACCAATTAAAAAAAAAGGTTTTATGATTCTGCTTTCCTTTTTTAAACATATAAGTAATTGAGCAGGTGACATTCTCAAAAGTAATAGGCATTTCTCAGAAAAGCTATAAAGACATCTCTGCCTGTGTCCTCCCAACAGTGCCATATGACTGCTTTGGGGGCATGGAAAACTCCACTTGCCCACAGACTTCTTTTTCCTTTTTTTCTTTTTTTTCCCTTTTATTTTTCATTTCTGGGGATTGAACCCTGGGCCTCATCCATGCTGGGTAAGTACTCTGTCACTCCACCCTCATCTACGGATTCCTGAGTGAAAAATGTTAACATTTACCAAGAACATCTATGAACACAGAAAATTGACAGGCAAAGGAGAGCCAATATTAGGATGCAGGACCTTAAAAACATCAGGTTTGAAAGAATTGGAGGGGGAAAAAAAGTCAGTATAACCCTGTCCTTTGTGTTTCCTCATTATTTACTTGACTTTTTTTTTTTTTCTGAACTTAACTTAGAACTGCTTCAAAGTGAGGGTTGGTTTTCAATCAATTTTGAACTTTTAGAGACCTGCATAGGCAGGACACAAAGAACACAATACATTTGAAATACAAGTATGCAAAAATATGTACTCATTACATTATCTTCAGCACACAGCTTAATCTCATTCCTCTTTGCTTTTTCTGAAAGGTGTAAGTAGTAACAGTTGACCATCTACTTCACAGGGATGTTGTGCTAATGAAAAGTGGCGTGTGAAGCAACCAGTGAGCCACAGGAAGACACGTGTGAATGAATGCAAGGCAAATGGACTGACCCTTCGTCATTCAATTCACTGTGCAGCACCCATCACAATGGTTGATCCACTACAATTGAGCACTGACTAACCACTAACCTTAATATCTCATCAACATGCCTGCACAGTACTCAATATCACTTTGTTCTCATTCCAACTTCACAAGGTCGTTACTGATACCATCATGTGAAAGGTGGAAAAGCAAAGCCTAGAGAGACCAATGATATGCCTAAGGTTACATATAGCAAGTAGTGGACAAACTTGGAATGACCACATTGGTTTCCTTTCAAAGTCCTTGTCCTTAACAATTAATGTGCAATTGTCAGAGGTAGAGCAAAATGGCAGAGTATGTAGGACTATACAGTGATTGTCTCCCCATGGCAATATGAATTTGAGCAATTATCTATGCATGAAAATACCTTCATGAGAGCTAAGAAGATCAGGGGAGACATCAGCACAATAATAAGAGAGGAAGCACTGAAAAATGTATACAGGACATTTTATGTTAATGTCATTCTTTCCCCAACCCCAGGCAGCAGAGTACTAGAACAGATAGAATCAGCTTGGAGGGAAGAGAGGGAAATGAGTGTAGGACTTTGCCTTGGACCCTAACCCAGATCCCAACACAATAAAACATCATCCCATTAAATCATGTCCCAGGCCCATACCCTCTGAATGAGCCTCTAGATCTGCCCCTGCACCAGAAAGGAACAGACAGCCCCAGGCATTAGGCTTGCATGGTAGATTCCTTCTCTGATCCACATCATGTTCTGCCAACTTGTGTGGTCCTGAGCTTCTGCCCTCCCTCAGTGCTGTGAAATTCAGTAGTGATGCTACATACTAATAGGGCATGCTCTGAAAAAGAAATCAAGATAATGATACTGTTTATCATAGCTACAAATAAAATAAAATACTTAGAAGCACATTTAAACTAGGAGGTAAGAGATTTCTATACTGAAAAATATGACACTGATGAAAGAAAGTGAGAGACAAAAATAAATAGAAATATATTCTGTATTCATAGATTGGAAGAATTCTATCATTAAAATACTCTAACGAAAGTGGTCTATAGATTCAACATGATCCCTTTCAAAATACCAGTATTGTTCTTTACAGAAATAAAAAACTCTATCTTAAAATATGTATGGAATCACAAATGACCCTAAATAGCCAAAGTATTCTGGAGCAAAAAATCAAAGCTAGAGGTATGACACTGGATTCAAAATATCCTACACAGCTATAGTAATCAAAAGTGCACAGTACTGGCACAAAACAGCCATGTAGATTGTAGAACAGACTAAAAAGCCCAGAAATAAAGCCACACAATTACAGCCAACTGATTTTTGCCAAAGGTGCCAACACATAAATGAAGAATCATCTTCAATAAATGGTGCCAAGAAAACTGGATTTCCACCTGCAAATGAATGAGTTTAGATGCTTATCTTGCTCCATTTCCCATAATTAACTCAAAATGAATTAAAGTCTTAAATGTAAGTTACAAACCCACTAGAAGACATCTGTAGATGTCCTTCTTGGGAAGGGGGAGGGATAAGGGTGAGTAATTGCAGGGGCTCTTGGGATTAAATCTAATTTTCAGAATTATACATATATTATATTATTTTGTTAGAAGCTAGTTTGATGGTTCAACAAATAAATTTCTGATTAAAAAAAGAAAAAAGTAAAAAAAAAACAGAGAGAACTAAAAATGCACAAAATAAGCGTGAATCCCCCCCCCCCAGAACGTGGGGAACAAATAAAAGTGTAAAAAGGGGAGAAAACACTAGAAGAAAATGCAAGGAAAAATCTCCATGGCATCTGTCTAGGCAATGATTTCTTCAATTATGTTGGATATAACCCCAAAAGTACAGGCAATAGAAGAAAAAAAAAAACCAGGCAAATGGAATTACATTAAACTAAAATGCATATCAAAGAAAACAGTTGACAGTGAAGAAAGCACCTACAGAATGGGAGAAAACAATTGAAAACTATACATCTGATAAGGGTTTAATATCCGAAATATTTGAGAAATTCAACTCATTATCAACAAAATAAATAACCTAATTAACAAAAGGGAAAAAAGACTTTAAAAGGTATTTCTTAAAAGAAGACACATAAATGGCCAATAGGAATAGGGTAAAATGTTCCACAACACTAATCACTAGGGAAATATAGGAGAAAACTACAATGAGCTACCATCTCATTCCTATTAGAATAGTATCACCAAAATATCATATGGGAATGTTGGTAAGAAAGCACAGGAAAGGGAAACCTTGTACACTATTAGTAGGAATACAAATTATTACAGCCTTATGCAAAATAGCATGGACAACAATAACAAATAAAAATATCATGTGATCCAGTAATCCTATTAGTAAGATTTTCAAAGGACATGAAGAGACACCTATACCCCCACGGGTTTTGCAACACTAGTTACAATAGACAAGATATAGAATCAACCTAAGTGTTCATTAGTGGATAAAGGGATAAAGAAATTATGTCATATATACATAATAGAATATTATTCAGCCAAGAAATGAAACAAATTCTGCCATTTGTAACAACACTGATAAACATGGATAAACATGAAGGATATTACGTTATGTGAAGTAAGCCAGGCACCAAAAGAAAAATGCTTACATGATCTCACTCACATGGAATCTAAAGGTGATATCATAGAATTAGTAGAATAGTAGGGATGGGTATTGGATGTGTGGGTGAGGAGTTGGAAATATGTTGGTCAGAAGGTACATAATTACAGTTAGAAAAGAGGAAAAAGTTCAAGAGATCTATTAAACAATATAATGATTATAGTTAACATATTCTTAAAAACTGCTAGAAAAGTGAATGTGAAATATTTTCATCATAAAACATGATAGTTATGTGAGGTAATACATATATTAATCAGCCAGTATTAGTCATTCCACAATTTAGACATATATCAAAGCAATCTGTTGTATATGTTAAGTACATACAATTTTATCTGTCAATTTAAAAAAATGAAGAAAGGAAAACAATATGCAAGACAAATCTTGGACTGAGTCCACAAGAAAGGAGTGGGGAGGGGAAGAAAACAGGTAGGACGACAACCTAGCTAATGAGTGCTGAGAGATGGGAAATATTAAAGAAATGTCAAATGCCATTCCTAAGCGCACAAGTTATTTAAATTCAAAATTTTTTCCATATAGAAAGTATCTAGGGTTGTGGTATATTCTGTTAAGAAAGCAAATTAAAAAACAAACAAACAACTGAACTCCATAAACAATTAATTCCTCCAGAAATTTCACAGCCAGAGTAGGATGGTTGTGTTGGAAGTTCTCTAAACTGCCAGCATCTGCTTTTCTGGGGCCCATCTCATCTGATCATTTATTTGACAGAGAAACAGCTCCGGCTTCTACAGTTTTCCTTAAATTGCTTGGATTTTTTTCCTTCCAATTAAATCACCCAGTGACAGCAGCAATTCTATTAGGCTACTTTCTTAACTCAGTCAGAAGGCAGAAAGATAACAAGGTAAGGCTTGCAACAATATAAATCATGTTAAGAACCATCACTCAGTGACTCTGGATCCAAATCAAAGCTATGAAATACAGGATGACATTGGATGCTGAAATGAAAAATACCAACCATGTTTCTTTGAGACTCAGACATTAATACTCACCCGCATTTTATAGAACAGTCTGCGCAGAGGATTAGTAAAACAGAGGCTGCAAACCCTGGAAATCCTCCTACGCACATTAAGCTAATTGAGTTGGAGACATTCAATTCATCATATTTGTAGCCTGATTTGTAAGTAACTTACCCTGCCCTGGAGCAGCAAGTAAAACGTTATGAATTAGCTATTCTTAAAATTTCAAACCCAGCAACTCTGAATCTGTCAATATCTTAATGATACAGAGAAGAGTCCAATTCAAGTTCACTTCTGCAACCCTGATGAAAAAAATATCCAATGCACATTTTACAACTAGCATTTCTATGAGCAATCTAGCCATGTATTGGAAATCCTTTGTCCTGGATACCTATGGAAAATCCATCATCATTTTAGCAAGTGGATGAGGGTAATTTCACGTCAGTTCTTTCCTAGGATGAAACTTCCATTCAGCATAGAGAAAACAATTTTAGGATAGTTAAAATCTGAGTTTATTTTAGGATAGCTAAAATCTGAATTTAGAGAGGCAAGATATTATTGCTCTTGGCTTGCATAGGTGGTAAAAGCTTATGATACTAACTAATAAACATAGAAAACTACTTTAGTTGAATGCAAAAAATAACTACAGAGGAGAAGAGGATCAGGCAGAGAGGTTCTGCCTTTAGAGCATTCTCATGAACAAAATACAGGCTCAAATCTTTCTCCTTGAACTTCTTTATCTCTGCTGCTGAAGGCTGCTATGGAACTGGGCTGCCTCATGAGCACAATGGATTGGCAGTCCTCCTCTGATTTTTTACTAACACTTACAAAATATTTCTTCTTGGGAAGGACAAGCATTCCTCAATCAGGCAAAAACTATGAGGCAGAGAAATGAGACTCATAAATTTTCAGAGATAAAAGGAAACTTGAAATTCAGTCCATCTAAAAATTCTTAACCACAAGCTTGTGTTCCTAAATAAATTTCTTAATAAAAAAAGAAGTTCATAAATAAGTTTCATGTGATCCATATTATCCTGGAATTTTATGCAAAATTTTGTGGGTATGTATTGCTAGTTTTTTTTTTTCTGGGTGAAAGACTGAAGTGTTTTCATCAATTTTTCAAAGGGGATAATGGCTTCAAAAATATTAAGCAATTCCATATCTGTCTCACACCTGAATCACCTGTTAGAATATCTCACTGAGAATTTTTAGCTTCTGGTTAAATACTTTCCATGGCAGGAAACTCACTACCATCTAAGGCAGTTCATCTGTCTTTGACTTTGTTGTTCTCCTCAATGCTAATAGTAGAGGTCTACATAAATTGTGTTAGAATATTTTGTTTCAAACAATTTGTAGACAAGAGTCACCATATCATTGTGAGCTATCTATTCTCCATGGACAACATCACTCTTTTTGATCTTCCCTCTGACATGGTTTTAACCCTCTTACCAGCCCGTTTGGCAGTCTCTGAAAGAACTCTAATATGCTGCCATTTTCCTTGAAATATGCTTCTCTGCCCTAATGCTACCCTTGGGAGTAGTGCAGAATTGTCCTCTCTTTGTTCTTGGTATGACGATTCCATTAGTGTATCTAAAAATCACATTGACTTTTTGAGAGTCTCACACTAATGGCCTTTTGACTAATGGTATGCTAGATCCCTCAGTATCTTCCTTTTTTCATATGTTGCTGTTATTTTCCCATTGGCCATTTTATTTTATTTTTTTGAGAATCGATTTTTTTTTATTTTTGAACAACCATACAAGTTTTTAACAAAATAACATAAAATGTGTATATATTCTGAATATTAGAATTACCCCCAGGAGTGCCCCCCCAATTACCCACCCTTATCCCGCCCTTCCCCTTCCCACAATATCTCTAAAAAAGGATTATGTTGTATAGCATTACATCTTATCTGGATTTAACACATGATAATAGACCAACTTTCTCAGTGGCCAGGGTCTAGTCCCAACCTCCACAGATTAGTGGAGACAGTCGACCATTAATTCTCTGGGTTAAACTGATTTTACTCAGCATAATTTCTTCCATAGCCATCCATTTGCCTTCAAAGGTTTACTTCCCATTGGCCATTTTAAAAAGTAGAAGAAGAAAACAGAAAGAAAAATAGAGGCTAGAGAACTAAGTGGAGGTGCAGGTAGTCACAAGGGACCTGGGTGGGGGGAAGCATTGCTTTAAGGAGAGTAAAACTCAAGCTGACAGACAACAACTTCTTTAATCTTGATAACTGACCTAAACTTGTTTATTAGCATACTCAGTGCACAAATCTAGAAACTAGGTTCAGGGTCTTCATTGATTTCTCAAATGGCACACTTCTGAGCCAAGCCTAGCTCTTAACCCCCACACTGCCCTGTGGCAATAGCATTGCCATTATGCAGATTGGTCCATGATCTATGAATCCTTTAATTTTTTGAAAAACTAGCTTATCAGTGGCTTCATAAGTGCACAAATGGCCAACAGAGTACGATAATGAGGAGGTGGATTTTTTTCCTACAGAATCACACTGATGCACACAATTTAGTTGGAAAGATTTGGGATGAGAGAGATGTTTGTCCAGTGATACCATTCTGGTTTCAGTCCTTCAGTAAATCTGAAATTGGCATAATAAAAAGTTGATAAGAGTTTCTAACAATATCTCCTAGATATTGAAATTAATGAACCTATGTGACCTGATGGGTGTCACACACCTGTTCTTTACTCTTCCTGTGAAACAGAAGAATGAATTTGAGCTATGAATCTGGAACCCAGATTCCTGCCTCAGATCTAATGTTAACTGATTCTCAATTCTGGCGGAGTCTTGTAAACTCTCTGATTCTTAGTTTCTATATAAAACAAAGTAAGTAGAATATAATACTTCAAATGCCCTGCAAGTTCTAACTTCTGTGACTTTATGAGGCTTCCTACCCAATACAGGGTCATCCAGCTTTCAGGGAATTTAGTGATGAATTTCCCCTGGGTTCACACAATAGACAATCTGTTTAAGAAGAGGTTCCTTTTTTCATGTAAAAATAGTAGTTTCCCTTTATTTGTGGTTTCAGTTGCCCCCTTCAACTGTGGCATGAAAATATCAAATGGGAAAATCTAGAAATAAATGATTCATAAGTTTTAAATGGCATACAATTCTGAATGACATGATAAAATCTCACCCTGTTCATTATGTCCCTGCTGGGATGTGAATCACCCCTTTGTCCAGCACATTCGTGTACTCACTGCCTGCCCTTTTAGTCACTTAGTGGCCACTTCAGTTATCAGGTTGATTGACTTGGTATCACAATACATAGGTTTGAATAGTGATTATTTTACTTAATAATGTCCCTAGAGTATAAAACTAGTAATGTTGACAATTATATTACATGATGTTGTTATTGTAAACGTTCTACTAGCTATTAATCTCTTCTTGCTCCAAATATATAAAATAAACTTTAGCATAGGCATGTATACATGGAACAACACATAGTATATACAGATTAGGCACTATCTATGGTTTTAAGCATCCACTGGGGGGTCATGAAACATGTCAGGAATAAGCGGGGGCCACTCTTTGCTCAATGGGAAGTGGTGGCTCTGCAGTAACTTTATAGTAGAGAAATAAAACCTATTTTTAGAAATGCTACTGTAAAAAGTTCTATCTTGCTTATTTATAATTAAAATCTGGTAATATGAATGTCTTATAATTCTCTGAGAACATAAACCATCAACAATAAATTGACAACAATTTAATAAACCATTAAATTCCATCACATATAATGAGGAAATATAATCACAAAATCTAAACCACCATCCCTGTACTTTAGTTATGATTGTTTTAAGCTGATTCTTACAAATGACCCGGGACTTCTATACGTGCCCTGTTGCTTATCAAGCCTGGGTCTCCATAGCCAACTCTCCAAGGGAGTTGGTCTCCATATTTAGCGTTACATGTAAAAGGATGTCAATGAGCACTTCATGAATGCATTTTAAGTGAAATTACCTGTGACCCAAAATTGGCTAGAAGCTTTAACACACTCAGTGTTCTGCCAATTCAGAAGGAACAAATCAGGGGCCTTCACAGTGATTTGGGTGAATCAGCTGGCCTGGAGGAATGCATCCTGGGAATGCCATTTGCTTTAAATCTGCTTGTTAGATTGGCAATTTCTCTGTGAGTAGGAGAAAATCATTTCAGTTTCCTCAACTGCGCTTTCTTATATAACATTCTCTCTAAAATAAGCATTATGGGGCTGGAGTGGTAGCTTGGTGGTTACAGTGCCTGCCCGGCATGCACAAGTATACAGGTTCAAACCCCAGCACCCACATACATAAGTGTCAGAGCAACAAAAGTCATGTGAAAAACTCAATAAAAATTAATTCTCTCTCTCTCTCGCTCACGCTCTCTCTCTCACTCGTGCTCTAACTCTGCCTCTGTTTTCTATCTTTAAAAAAAATAAAATAAGCATTATGAAGTTTGCTTTGTGTATTCCTATAAAGGAATTAAATTTTGCTTTCTGGAACACCTTTTGTACTTAGTAAATGAGGTTAAGCACTTTATTACATAGTTTCTGATCACTAAACGATTCATGCACATCTTGATTTCACTAATAGTATTTAAGTTCTTCATGGGGTCTTTAGCTCTTTCTCTTTTTAATACCTCTCACGGTGTTCGGCAAAGTACTGTTTGCACACAAGGCAATTAGTAACCACAGCAGCACCACGGAGTTCCAGACAGTGCTTCTCCAAAGGCAGTGCGTAACAGTCACCTATCAAGACCCTGAGAACACGAATCCTAGCCTTCATGGCGCTGGATAGGACTGAGCTCTGTGTCTTTCTAATACATGCCAGAGTCCAAGAACCACTGTTTTGAGTAACTTAATCAATAGTGACAGCAGCCACAATAGACACTGGAAACGGAAAATGCCAGCAGTTAATACCACAAAGATTCAAGTTCAGTCTCTGCCATTTCTGACCAAATGTGCTTGTTTTATTATTATTTTTTAAATGATATCTTTGTATTCTATCCAATGGAACCAGTGAATACAGTAATCAACAGTAGTGAAAAATTATTTTAATGTATCTTATTTGAATTCATTATTTTTAATTTATTTTTTATTGTATAGTAATTAAACCTAGGACCATGTTACACATGTTAACACATGTTACACAAGTGTTCTATCACTGTGCAATTCACAACAGACAAGCTATGGAACCAGCCCAGCTGCCCATCAACCGATGAACGGATAAAGAAAACATAGAATACATATGTGATGGA
The DNA here is from genome assembly GCA_004027875.1 of Aplodontia rufa. NCBI lineage: Eukaryota > Metazoa > Chordata > Mammalia > Rodentia > Aplodontiidae > Aplodontia > Aplodontia rufa. The sequence continues at coordinate 389 of PVKS010029576.1, read as the reverse complement.
GTTTTATTCAACTGTAAAGAAGAATGAAATTTTTGTGCAGGGTGACAGATAAAGATCCAGCTTCAGTTGTCTACAAATGGCAGTCCAGTTTGTCCAACACCATTTGTTGAACATATTATAGTGATGTGGCTTCATCAATGTTTATAGCAGCTCAATTTACTATAGCCAGACTATGGAACCAACCCAGATACCCCTCACTTGACGAGTGGATACAAAAGCTTTGGTACATATATACTATGGAATACTACTCGGCCATAAGGGAGCATGATATGATGTCTTTTGAAATCAAATGGATGGAGATGGATAGAATTATGCTTAGTGAAGTCTCCCAAGCTCAGAGACTCAAGGGTCGAATGGTTTCTCTCATCTGTTGATGCTATCATAGTTAG
>PVKS010029575.1:8841-25328 GCA_004027875.1 Aplodontia rufa | reverse complement strand
AAGTTTAGTTAGGTTAGCCGTCAGCCCTACTGCTTCCCCATATATGCTAGCATCAACAGATGAGAGAAACCATTCGGCCCTTGAGTCTCTGAGCTTGGGAGACTTCACTAAGCATAATTCTATCCATCTCCATCCATTTGATTTCAAAAGTCTGGCACCCCTTTCTGTTTTTGTTTGGTTTTGTTTTGTTTTTGGTTTTTGTTTTTGTTTTTTTTTTTGAGACAGAGTCTCACTAAGATGTTCAGGCTGGCCTTGTTCAGGCAAGGCTTGTACTCCTTCCGCCTCAGCCTTCTGAGTTACTGGGATTATGGTATATGCCACCAAACCTGGCTTACAATCCTTCTTCTAGCTCTTATGCAACCATCAATGCAAAATGAATAGATAACACATGTTTCAAAGGTCAAAACTATATAGAAAAATACACTTGCAGCAACCTCACTGCTACCTTTGCCCCTTCTATGCAATACTGATTTTTATTGGATCTAGCTATTTATCCCTGCAGTGTTTCTTTTTGAAACACATGCACACACACACACACACACACACACACACACACACTTTGATCTACTCTTGTTTTGGGAGGGGCACTGGGGATTGAACTCAGGGGATTTTCATCACAGAGTTATATCTCCTGCCCTCTTCATTTTTTTATTTTGAGACAGCATTTTGCCAAGGTGCTTAGGGCCTTGTTGCTGCTGAGGTTGGCCTGAAACTTAAAATCTTCCTGCCTCAGCCTTCAGCCCAGCTCACATTTATCTATTCTTATATACCCGCTTTTTATCAATAAGTGACACAATACAATTTTTTCACTTAGCGATACATCTACATCAGAGAAAAGTACATAATACATGCAAACAGGGCTGGTGGTGTGGCTCAGTGGTAGAGTGTATGCCCAGTGTGTGTGAGGCCCTGGGTTCAATCCCTAGCACAACAAAATAAATAAATACAAAACTGCAAACCCAACACAATGCAAAGTAACAATACCAACTTGTGTGTGCGTGTGCGTGTGTGTTTGGTACTAGGGATTGAACCTAGGGATGCCCGACTACCGAGTTCCATAAGCAGTCCTTTTTTATTATTTTTTATTTTGAAACAAGATCTCATTAAGTTGCCCAGCTTAGCCTCCAACTTGCGAGCCTCCTGCCTTAGCCTCCTGAGTTGCTGGGATTCCAGGCATGCACCACCGTGCCCAGCAATAATATCAGTTTAATGGGAAGATGATGTTGTTTGGCTAAAACCAAATTCCTGCTGGCTGCAAAATGGAACCCACCAATAGGAGCAGATCTGTCCTGTGCTTGTCATGCTTATGGATGCTGCCATGTGTTGGGAATGACTCAGTTCTCCCTGACTTTTTTTTCTCTATTTGAATTACTGCAACACTTCTGTTTGCACAGTGGGCTGTTACATCATTTGGCCTTCACTTGGCTTCAACGCATCATTTACGCTTTAAATCCGCCTCTGTTCTTTTCTTGTTAGCCAGCAGCAATTAAAAAGGACTGCTTCATGCCAATACAATCATAAACACAAACGCAAATTTGGGCAGTGAAATCCCATGTCAACAGTAAATTGTAAGGTGGTCATGCTGGTGGGAATGATGCCGGAAACAATTGGAGAAGCTAACTTGCCAAGTGCGGGAGGTAGGCCTAGTGCTTTACGTGCAGGATTTGCCTCAGTCCTCCCCATATCCCTATAAAGTAAGATCTACCCATTTTACAGATTAGAACATTTAGTCAAAGGGTGCAGCGGTGCATGCCTGTAATGCCAGCAACCTGGGAGACGGAGGCAGGAGGACTGCAAGTTTGAGGCCAGCCTAGGCAACTTAGCAAGCCCATCTTAAAAAATAAAAAGGGCTGGGGATGTCGCTCAGTAGCAGAGTGCTTGCTTACCCTGCACCCCCTAATACCACAAAAAATAAATAAAAAAAAAATAAACAAAGGTACATTTAGTCTGAGAAGGATTAAATAACATGCTCAAGGTCACTTGGATAGAAAGTGGAAAAATGGGAATTTGAATCTGTGGCTGTCTGTCTTCAGGGACTGGTGGCAGTGGCAGGAACCCAATTATGCTGTTTGCCATCAATTTCTGGCCATAAGTGCTCACCTTGGCTAGCCCCTGCTGGACTGGGACAGGCAGGATATACAAAGCCTGGGGCAGGGAGTGGAAGGGGAGTGGGGTGGTCATAGTCCCTGTTGGAGCCTGGACTCCAGAAGAAACTTCTCCGTGGAGTCCTGAATGTGCCAAGCCTGGCCATGTGATCACAGTCCTCTCACCCAATATCAACGAGAATAAACACACACACGCCAAAACACCATTTAGAAGATAAAGGTCTGTGTCCGTGACTGTAACAATGACACTCTGTCAAGTCCTGGCAAAGGATAAGGGTTCTGTGTGTTCTTGGCACCTGGGGTTGGGTGTATGGGTCAGTGGTAGAGTGTTTGCCTAGCATGGGCAAGGTCCTGGGTTCAACCTCCAGTACTGAAAAAAAAAAAAAAAAAAGAAAGAAAGAAAAGAAATCACAGACTTGTGGCCATTCTCTCAGCTCCAGTTCTAGAAGGGAGGCAAAGCAGTGAGACAGGCCTGAAGCCCCAGGGATGCAACATCCCATCCCAGTGCCCTACAGATCAGCCAAGCCTCTTGCCTCATATAGTAATTTTTTTTTAAAGAGAGAGAGACAGAGAGAATCAGTTTTATTTAGTTTTTCATGTGGCTTTCGTTGCTCAGACAGTTCCTTGTATACATGGTGTTGGGATTCAAACCTGTGTCCTTGTGCATGCCAGACAAACGCTGTAACCCCTGAGCCATCGCTCCAGTCCCTCTCCCCTGCATATAGTAATTTGACTTCAATTTTCCTAGATCAATTTTTTTAATATTGATTGTGAAAACTAAGCTCCCAGTGCAATGACCCAGGCCTGTAATCCCAGGAAATTGGGAGACTGAGGCAGGAGGATGGCAAGTTCAAGGCCAGCCTATGCAACTTAGCCCAACCTTGACTCAAAATAAAAAAATAAAAAAGACTGGGTTATGGAGCTCAGTGGTACAACAAACAACTGAACAACCACCACTAAAAAACCCCCCCCTTAAACTAAAAAACAAAAAAACAAACTAAACTAAACTAAGCTCCTGCCTTTGGCTCCAGGAGATGTGAAGGCACTGTTAGCAGTCCTACCCTGCAGTTCCCAGAGTGGTTGTCACTTGGCTTTGCCATAAATGGATGGGGTGTTGCCAGCCTTTCACCTGGCTTTGAGCTCCACTAGAATCCAAGGTTTTCCTATTTTAAAAATTTATAGTTTCTTGGGACTGGCTCAGATGTTACGGTGTTTGCCTAGCATGTGTGACGATGGGGGTTCAAACCCCAGCACCACGTACACAACAAAGTGTTGGAGCAAGGAAAGCCACATTAAAAAGTAAATAAGGGCCCAGGGCAGTGATTACAGCACTTGCCTGGCATGCGTGAGTATCTCAGAACAACAAAGGTCACATGAAAAACTAAATAAAATTGATTCTCTCTTTTTGTCTATCTCTCACTGTCTCTCTCTCTCTCTTTTTTAAAGAAAGAGGGGACAGTGAGAGAGAGAAAGAGAGAAGCAATTTTTATTTAGTTTTTCTTGTGACTTTCATTCCTTGGACACTTAGTGTGTATGTGTTGCTGGGGTTTGAACTCTAGCACTAATGCATGCCAGGCAAGTGCTTTAACAGCCGAGCCCCACTCCAGCCCTGTCCCTCTCTCTTTAAAAAAAAAAAAAAAAGAAAGAAAACTAAATAAAATTGATTCTGTCTTTCTCTTTCTCAATGTCCCTATCTCTCTTTAAAAATTTTTTTTTTAGTTTCTTGCATTATAAAAGTTTTATCTCCTTTGTAAAAAGATATCATTGGCCCCACCCCTGTGATTTCCTCACTTGATTTTCCACAACCTACCAGCTGGCTCCATTTGCTCCAACCACACTGCTGCTTCTCCACCCTTCCAAACACTCCTTCCTCAGGGCCTTTGCCTAGACCTTTCTCTACCACTCAGGTGCCTTATTTCCCTTCTTTCTTTCAAGGACTTTTCTCAAAGTCATATTTGCTGACTACAGTATGTTAAAATGCACACACAGCACCCCCCCTGCCTCACTTCCTTGCTTCTTTTCCTCCAGAGCATTTTTCATCATTGGACAGAGGCTGTATTCTCATTTGCTTATTTACTGTCTTTCTTCTCCTAGAATGCTGTCTCCCCAGTGGGCAGGCCAGGATTTCTGTTTTGCCCGTTGTTGTATCTCCAACGGCTAGAAAAGTGCCTGGAACTAGTAGATGCTCCATCACTGTTTGTCAAATGAATTATTTCACTATGGAACATTTGATTCTACATAAAAACACAAAGAAGAGATAAAAAATGCCTAGAGCCTTCATCCCTTCAAAATGTGCTTCCTGTGCCTCAGGGCATTCAAGTAGAAGCCCAACAGGCTTTTGGGGAGGGGTTATTGAAAGATGTGTATGTAGGGTAGAGGTGAGATTATGGGGCTTCCAATTTTCCTGCTTTCTTTCTTTCTTTTTTAAGAGAGAGAGAGGGACAGTGCAAGAGAGAGAAATGATTTTATTTAGTTTTTCACGTGGCTCTCGTTGCTCTGACACTTCCTTGTATACATGGTGCTAGGGTTTGAACCCGTGTCCCCACGCATGCCAGGCAAGCACCATACTGCTGAGCCACTGCTCCAGCCCCCAATTTTCCTACTTTAAAGAAAATGCTGGGAACTTGCACAACACTTCCTTACCTCCCCGCAATTTATTCACAGGGAATTTTGGAATCATTGACCCATTGGCCCTCGGCACTAAGTGGAGAGCCCTGTGACCCAGAAGGCTTGGGAAACAGGGTGGAGTGGAATCACCTGTCAAGCCAAACACGGCTATCCCAGAAGGAAATACAGCAGAGACCTGCTCAGGACTTAGCCAACAGTGACATAGGTTGGGTAAAGCCAGTCTGCACACTCACTGACCTAACCTGAGGAATGTCAGACAATTCCCATATCCTCAGATGGGTCTTTCTCTATCTACCCCAATGTCTGGAATCTCACCATTAGAAGCAGTTAGATTTCTGCTTTTAAAATGTACTCTTGGGCCCTGGGGCGATGGCTTGGCAGTTGGAGCACTTGTCTGGTATGCACAAGGACTGGGGTTCAAACCCCATCACGACATATACAACTAAGTGTAGGAGAAATGAAGGTCAGATGAAAACAATAAATAAAATTGAATCTCTCTTTCTACCTCCCTTTTATAGATTTTCTTATTTTTTTTAAAGAGAGGGACATTGAGAGAGACAGAGGCAGAGAGAATCAACTTTATTTAGTTTTTCATCTGGTTTTTGTTGCTCCAACACTGAGTTGTGTATGTGGTGCTAGAATTCAAACCCATGGCCTTGCACATGCCAGGCAAGTGTCTCAACCATTGAGCTACCACTCCAACCTCTCTCTCTCTCTCTCCCTCTCTTAAAAAAATGCATTCGTGGGCTGGGCATGGTGGCACACACCTGTAATACGAGCGACTCAGGAGGCTTTGGAGGAGGATCGCAAGTTCAAAGCTAGCCTCAGCAACTTAGCAAGGCTCTGAGCAACATAGTGAGACCCTGTCTCAAAATAAAAAATAAAAATAAAAAGGACTGGAATTGTAGCTTAGTGGTTAAGTGCCCCTGGATTCAATCCCTGGAATGAATGAATGAATGAATGAATCTTGGAGCTGGGGGTGTTGTTTGTTTGGTGGTAGAATGTTTGCTTAGCATGTGAGGCCCCGGGTTCAATCCCCAACACCCAAAAACAAATAAAAAATACAAATAAAATGCACTCCTATCTGGGTCAGGTGTTCTCCTTGCTGTCATATAAACCATGGTTGAATTTGCATGCCATCTCTGACTGGGTCAAGAGTGGGTGTGGGTTTTGGTAATGGGGCATTTAGAAGCAGGGGCACTGCCAGGAAAGGAAGCAGCCTGAGACTCTTCTTCTCCATGACAGGAGTCCTCTGAATCAAAGGCCTTGAGACAACTGTGGTGACCTCACCGATAAACCCCAGTGCAGTCCCTGGAGCCGCTATCTGGGACAGGAAGTGGCTAAGAGAAGCTTGCACCATGCAAAACCCCCTTCCCATAGTGGCGACATTTTTCCCAGGGTTCATCTTCACCAAAATGGGTTACTGGGACACCTCACCTACCAGGAGCACTGGGGAACTCCTTGAGGGTCCACTTGTGGATCACAGTTATGGCAAACGCACAGCACACGTGCCCACTCTTCTTTGCCCTAGCCCACGGTAGACATTGTGACTCCATCACCACATAGCTGTGGAGCCCTCCTCCCCACAGCGTTGCTCACAGTCACCGCTAATCTATCAGAATTCAGCCATGAGGTGAAACATAATGGCCAGTGCTGATGGGAGAGCCGGCCCTGAGTGTGGGGGCAAAAGTGGGTCTTCACCATCCCTGTCCTTCAGGAATCACGGGGTGAGGACTCCACGGAACAGAAGACCAACTGGGACTCAGGGAGGAGCGACACCTGGCCAATGTCACACAGGGCATCACAAGGGTAGGCAGGTAGGGAGGTCTGGCCCAGGCCTGTGCCTGGAGGGTTGATCCAAGACACAGAGCACACATATGTGTCCCTGTGTCACATGCCAAGTGGAAGACACCATTCTAGTCCTGCACGTCAGCAAGTACAGAGTGTGGAGTCCCAGAGTGCTTGGATGACCTTATAAAGTTTGGCCTTTCTGGGCTCCATGAGTCAGCTGGGCAGCAGCAGACAGTTGTTGGGAGGCCTGGGGGTTTGGATCTTTGGATGTGACATCTGACCATTCATGTTCATTTGAACTTTTGCCCTTGGGCCTGAGTCAGGGCAGTCTCTCCAGGGCCAGAAATGGTGTCTTCCTCCACTGGGCATGAGAGCCTGGGGACACACATGGGTGCTGTCTCAGATCAATCGCACAGGCACAGATCACTGAGCCTGGGCCAGAAGAGTCTCAGAGGCAGGACAAGCTTTCCTTAGGATAGTTCTCTCTCTGGACAAGCCATCTCCACCCTCTTGGCCTCAGATGCCTGATCCATTGCTAAGGAAGCTGGCCTGTGGCTTAATTTTGCAGAGTCTTGGTTTCTTCATCCATTAAATGGGGATAATGATACCTCCTCTGTCAAGATGTCACAAGAATGGGATGAACTAATTCTACAAAACACCTGGCACAGTGCCCTGCACACAGCCGGTGCTCAGAGAGGACAGCTGGCATGATGGCCTGGCCTGTGCCCCACGCCTTGCTCTGGGAACTGTCCATCTTATGCTGCCTCTGTAGATACCAGAACTGAAATACCATGCAGCGGAAGAGAATCAGCTTTTACTGAAGAACAAGTACTTTCTTGCTCTGAGGAGCAGCCTAGAACTTTCTAAAGAGTTTCCTGCTGCTGCCCATGTTCTCTGTGCCCTCCCTTTGCGTAGATGTTAGTGTGGGGGTGATAGGCTGAGGCCCCTCCTGTCCGTCAAGAGGATCCGCAGTGTTGCCTGGCACTGGGTGGGTAGGTGAGTAGCTGTCCCGCTTGGAAACCAGGAGAGAAGTGTAGCTGTGTCCACTCTGGCTTCCCGAGGGCCAAACCCCAGTCCGCAACCCCGGTGGACCCGTCCACATCACAGCAGAGTGGGACAGGACTGGGGTGAGAAGGGGGCGGGTTGGTTTTATATTGTTTTAAAACAAAAAACGGTGTAATTAAAAGAAGCTTCTGGTGATATAATAAAATATATAGATGAAGTTTATATACACACAAAGAAAAAGACCAGAAAGGAACACACCAAGAAACAGACTAACAGCAGTTGTGACTTTGTAAAAGGCTTGTGGTTTGGATTTTTATTTTCTTCTTTGTGCCTTTCAAACTTTTGACTAGTGACCACAATTTGCATTTTTAAAAATTGAAATAGCACAATAAACATGATGAAGGGGTGGGGATGGAACCCATGACCTTGCATATGCTAGGCACGCACTCTACCACTAAGCTACACCCACAGCCCTAGTACACGCAACCTTGAAACAAGAGTGAACAAAGCATTGGGTTTAAGGCTTTGGCCTCGAGCAGAACTTCACCTGCCCCCACGGGTGGTGACCTACTTTTCACCATGCAGAGATCCAGCTCTCTGACCCTCAGGGCCAGGAACACCTTCTCTTTCTTGCCTGAAGGTCAGATCCCGATCTCCTCTTGGAGGTGACAGGGTCCTTCGGGCCATCTAGCTGGCCCACTGGAAGGAGCTGTGGTTTAAGACCACACTCTCAGCAGGGAGGGAGGGGCTGACTCCCTGCCGGGAACTGGGCCAGAGGGACGGCAATAGTGACGTTTCCCCCACATCCTTTTGCCTGCTCTACCGTCTGCTGCTGAGTCAGGTCCTTTGGGGGACTGACAGTGGGATGTCGGGATGTGACATGGCTGGGCAGTCCCCAAAGGCTACGCAGTCTTGAGAGAAGGGCAAGAAGGTCAGATGAATGTCAGCCCAAGCAGAGACATTCTGTCCCCCAAGTAGCCTCCCCTTGGTCCCTGCATTGGTGCTTCACATGGTCTCTGAGACCTTGGACGCAGTGCTCTGGACTCCGTGTGCCCCTTAGAGCACTCCAGGAACAGGGGCTGAGGGTGGTGCCTTTCCCCAGCACCACCTCAGGGCCTTCTCTCTTACAGAGGCTAGGAGAGCTTTGAAGGCTTTCAATAGGAGACACTCTTGGCCTTTGGGATAGGACAGTTCTCCATGTAATACTGAGACTGTACCCTAGAGTATCTATCCCTATTTGACAGATAATGACACTGAATTGTAATATTTTCTTTTTTGTTTTTATTTTTGGCAGTACTAGAGGGTTGAACCCAGGGGTGCTTTACCACTGAACCATATTCCCAGCCCTTTTTATTTTTTATTTTGAGATAGGGCCTCACCAAGTTGCTGAGGCTGGCTTTGAACTTTCAGTCCTCCTGCCTCAGCCTCCCAAATTGCTGGGGTTACAGGTGTGTGCTAACATGCCCAGCCAGGTAAATAGATTTTCTAAGAGAAGACATAAATACCATTGGTATTGGTACCCTTTCCCCACTTTTTTTTTCTTTTTTCCATTTTTTTCTTTTTGGCAGTGCAGGAGATGAACTCAGGACTAGGCAAGTGCCTCTACCACTAAGCCCCATCCCCAGGCCCTGTGGGTGCTCTCTCTGAGCTCCCAAACCAATACCAGCAACTGCACACATCTGGGCTTTTCAAGAGGACAGTAAAGAGCCAACATTTTGCTGATAGTTGGGGTTCCACAAAAGAGTGAGATGCATTCCTAAGTGGTTGGGAAACAGGCACAGAGTGGGCGAGGTCCCTAACCTGGGAAGGAGTGAAGCCAGGATTCCCACCTAGACATTCTATGATTCTCTCTCAACCTACTTCCCTTTTAAATACTGACTTTTAAAAAGTCTACTGAATAAAAAAGGACACAAAAATGTTTCTGGTCCCAGGTGTTCTTCCAGAACCTTGCCACTCACAGGCATAAGATGGAATCTGTTTCCCTTCCCCTCACAATTGGGCAGGACCTTGTAGCTGCCTTGTTGAACACAATCCAGCAGAAGTGATGCTGTTTGGTCTCCAAGGCCAGGATATAAAAGTCGAGGAGACAGAAGCAGCTCTCGCTCTTTCTTTCAGGATGCTTGACCTCTAAACGCATCTGCTATGTTGTGAGGGTGCCCAGGCCACACAGCTGGGTCACATGCAGAAGTTCCATCTGATCACTGGCCAGCATCACTAGCCAGCCACGTGCTTGATGCGGCCTTCAGGACTCCAGCCCCTTCTTCGGATCAGTCAGCTGAGGCGACACAGAGCTTGTCTCCAAAGCACTGACCTGCACAAGCTGTGAGCCGAGTTAACAGTTGCTCTATTGTCTTGAACAGGAAGCCTCTAAGAGTCTCCACTGCAAGCCAGAGGCTGCAGGAAGTGCAGGACGCTTTTGACCAGGGGAGCCTGGTGATTACAGTCCTGGCCTCTCTTGGAGGCCAAGTGTAGAGTAGAGAAATTAGAGCCAGGGAGGCCAAGGAGGAGGCCCGTGCACCTGTCTAAGCCTTCATGAGGAGACACCTTGGGCAAGGAGAAGGGGACAACGTAAGCCCTAGGCCTCTCAAATCGAGGCCCTATCTCAAATTTTAAAATAAAAAGGACTGGGGGTGTAGCTCAGTGGTAAAGCACCCCTGAGTTCAATCCCTGGAACAAAAAAAAAATAAAAAATAAAAAAAAAAACAAAAAAGAAAAAAACAAAAAAATAAGAGATAAAAAAAAAATGTTTTTTCTTTCTGCATAAATTCTCCCCAGTGCTCAAGGCCCAATCTGTGCCTCACTGCCCTAGGGTGGGTCCCTTGCAGGAGGGCCACTCTGTCCTCGCAGAGGCCCTGATCTTCCTCCCACCTCTCTAACAGAGTCACTCATGCATACATATCTCATCTGCTTATTATTTGTTTCCTTGTTTTGGTGCTGGGAATTAAACCCAGGCCTTGCACATGCGAGGCACATGCTCCACCACCCAGCTACCCACTCCTATTCCTTTCCTTCCTTTCTTCTTTCTTTTTCCTGGTACTGGGGATTGAACCCAGGGTGCTCTACCACTAAGCTACATCCCCAGTCTTTTTTTTTTTTTTTTTAAGAGAGAGGGACAGTGAGAGAGAGAAAGAGATAATCAATTTTATTTAGTTTTTTTCATGTTTTTGTTGCTCCACACTTCACCGTGTACGTGGTGCTGGGGTTCGAACCCGCATACTCACGCATGCCAGGCAAGCGCTGTAACCGCTCCAGTCTAATAATTAAACTTTTTTTTTAAAAGCCTGATACCTTTTGTACTGAAGTTTTTGTTTATTTGTTTGCTTATTTATTGTAGGGCTAATGATCAAATCCAGGGCCTCACACATGCTTGGCAAGCACTCAGCCCTTGTGTCTGAGATATTCTTCCCTATCAAGGGCCTAAGGGGGCTCTGGAAGGTGCTGGTCATTTCCCGTCTGCTAATCTGGTTACTGAGCACACAGCTGGATTCACTTTGTAGAATTTTATCAAGCTGTAAACTTCTAACTTGTGCATTTTTCTTCACGCAAGTTGTAATTTTAAAGTTCACTTAAAAAAGAAATTATTCCTTACCCTGAGGTCATAAAAATATTCTCCTGTATTTTCTTTTCAATGTGTTAAGATTTTGTTATTCGCATGTAAGCCCAGAATCCACCTGGAGTTGTGTGTACAGTGTTGTTAAGGATCTAATTTTACTTTTACCATATGGATTACCACTTGTCCCAACATATTTATAAAAGAATCTATCTTCCCCCCACTGGCTGGTGATGCCTCTCTGTCATAAGGCAAATTCTCCTGTAGGCACAAGTCCCTCTTCTTTCCATTTCTCTCTTTATAACCTGATGTTGAAACCTTTCTCTCTTAATTTCTGCAAAAGGTTGGGTTTTTTTTGTTTTGTTTTGTTTTTTTTAAATTTGTGGTACATGGGGATGGGAACCAGGGCCTCATGAATGCTAAGCAAGGGCTCTACCACTGAGCTACATCCCCAATTCTGTAAAAAGTTCTAATATCTGGCAGGATCTGTAGACAAGGTGAGAATGATACTGTCACCTGGTCACTGTGATGTAAGGAGACGGGCTGCAGAGGCCAAGGCCAAGGGCTCAGGGGTCTCCTTGGTTGCTACAGTGTCCAGGTGAGAGATGCGTGCGTAGTTTGGTCTTGGGAGGTGGCTGAGGAGAGGGCCAGTGTTGGGCCGGTGTTGGATGTGGCTGAGGTAAAGCAGATAGGACTCGCTGGAGGACTGGATGAGGGGGTGAAGTAAGATTTGGGATCAAAGATGGCTCCTTGGGTTTTGGCCTAAGTGGGAGGATGGAGGAGCCATTTTCTTTCTTTCTTTCTTCTTTCTTTCTCTTTCTTTCTTTCTTTCATTTTTCTTTTCGAGAGGGAGAGAGAGAAAGAATCAACTTTACTCAGTTTTTCATCTGGTTTTACTCTTTCTTAGCGTTTAGTTGAGTATGTGGTGCTGGGGTTTGAACCCCGGTCCTCACACATAACCAGGCAAGGGTTCCCACCGGTGAGCCACTTCTCCAGTCCCAGTGGTGCCATTTTCTGAGATGGGAAAGTACCCAGTACACGCGTGTGTGAATGAATGAATGGGAGGGGGTGTGTGAGCCAGATGCCACCCCACCCCTCTCCTGCAGCTCTTAGGTCTGGTGCCCAGGGAGGATCTCATATCCCCACCCCACCCTTTTTCACATGGTTAGCTGTTTCAGTGGGTCTGTGTCACGTCCCTGCAGTAGAACTGTGTTTGCATGGGGGTGGGGGGCATCTTTTCTGCCTGTGTAGCAACTAATGTGTCCCTAACCTGGCACAGTCCTGCACTGGGCCTCTCATACTCTGCTTTTGTGTGTGGTGTGGGGGATTGAACCCAGGCCCTTATCCATGGCCTTGATTATGCTGGGCAAGTGCTACTTCTTCCTTCCTTCTTTTAGAAGCACTCTTGCTTAAACACAAATCCCTGGGCTTCAGTGATCCTCTGTCTCAGCCTCCTATGTAGCAGAACTACAAGTGCATGCCACCATGCCTGGCCTCCTCTAGATTTCAGGTCACATGCTCACGGAAGGTGTCCAGTCCCTTGGGAGGCTGTAAGTATCCAGGAGAAGCAGAACTGGGTCCCTTAAGCTTCAGGCCTGCAACTATCTGCCTGTCTTCCTCAGTTAGGGAGGGGCATGGGTACGTCTCTGTGTTATTTGGTGGCCGGTGCTATTTGCCAGCATGAAGAAAGGAGCCCTTGGGCTTAGGGGCATGAAGGAAGTGTCTCTGTGGAACTGCTCACAGCTTCCAAGGGCTGGTGGAGTAAGGATTCAGGCTGGGCTTTTTCGTTTGTTTTTTTTTAACCTCCTTTATTTGTAGATGACATTTTATTTTTATTTTAAGAGAGAAGACAGTGAGAGTTAATATTTTTTCATCTGGTTTTAGTTTTTACTCCACTGAGTTGTGTATGTGGTGCTGGGGATCAAACCTCACGCATGCCAGGCAAGTGCTCCACCACTGGGCCACCGCTCCAGACCCAGGCTGGAGCTTTTTGCTTTTTTTTAACCAGATCTTTTTATAGCCTGCCTCTGGCTCATCGGTCACAGCTGTTTTGAAAACACCTTTAATCCATAAAGTGTGGAAATTGCATCTGAGCCTCAAGTTGAATCATTTCTCCAAACAAGCTCTCAGCTGGGTGGCATTGTTTTGTTTTGTTTTGTTTTTCCTGGTCTGGGGTGGGGTTGGCTCTGTGTGGGTCTGTGTTTACCCTGTGGTCAGCCCCAGGTGACCTGCAGATCCACTCAAGCCCTGGGCACAAGCTTCATTCAGACACTCAGTGAATCAAGAAGCATTTTTAAGCCAGGTGCAGTGGCACATGACTATGATTCTAACTACTGGGGAGACCGAGGCAGGAGGATTGCAAGTTTGAGGCCAAACTGGGCAACTACTTAGCAAGACCACCAGCAACTTAACGAGACCCTGTCTTTAAAAAAAATTGAGGGGCTGGAGTGGTGGCTCAGTGGTTACAGTGCTTGCCTGGCATGCAGTAGTACATGGGTTCAAACCCCAGCACCCATGTACGCAACTAAATGTCAGAGCAAAGAAAGCCATGTGAAAAACTCAATAAAAATTGATTCATTAAAAAAAATTGAAGAAGCTCCTTTAAGCAATGAAAACCACATGAAAAACTAAATAAAGTTGATTCTTTCTTTTTCTTTTCTCTCACTGTCCCTCTCTCTTTAAAAAAGAAGAAGCCTCAACCATTGGGTTGAAAGCCACACCTCTGTCACCAGGATGACTGAGGAGAAGGGAGGGACTTCTGGGTTTTCATATCCCCAAGTAACCCAGGGAATGTGCAGGGGAGGTGTAGGTGTGGGAAGGAGAGGAGACAGGGAAATGAGGAGCTGAGCAGGGGCTGGGGAGGCTCAGAACAGCCTGAGCCCACCCAGGAAGAACCTCTCTCTGGGCATCCTTGACCTGGACAGCTGTCTACCCATTATTACCTTAGCCTGAGGTGACTTTCAGGAACCAGCTCAACTCTTGGCTGGACAGGAAGGAAGGAGGAAGGAAGAACAGAAGAAACCTATCTTGATTAAGCACCTACTCCATGCTGGGCCTCCTTCTCTCAGGGCCTCACAGTGAGTCCAAGAATCATGGCCACTTGCCTGTGCAGGGCCTTGGGTTAGTATTTTTACTTCCTAAATATTATACCCTCATCTGCCCTACCTTCCTCATCTGGCCTCCTGACGTAGCTGCAAGGGTCCAGGGAGATGATGCAGGCAAAGGACAAAACAATAGGCAGCTTGGGTTTTCATGAATCATAATGACACGACTCAGGTGTTGAGTGTTCTGCAGGTGCTCTGCGAAGTGTCTTCCTCCCAGTGACACATTCCATCTGCTCGGCCACTTTCAAGAATTCTCTTTTTAGTCCCACTTTACAGACCAAGAAACTGAGGTATGGCGACATTAAGTAACTTGTCCAGGGTCACAGCAACGGTGACAGTGGAATAGCATTCTGACCAAGGCAGTTATGAAATAATTTGGATTAAATTGGTTTTTCTCAATGTGAATTCCCCAAAACCTCATCTTTGTTCCTTGTTCCATTTTTTTTTTTACAGGGTCTTGCTATTGTTACCCAGGCTAGTTTCAAACTCCTGGGCTCCATGATCCTCTTTGTTCCTGAATAGCAGGGACTACAGGTACACATCACCTCACCCAGCTTCTTTGGTCCATTTTTTAAAAATTTGAGCCCTGTATGGTTGTGCATACTTTGGAAGGGAATCTGAGGCAAGAGAATCACAAGTTCAAAGACAGCCTGGGCAAGACTCTGTCTCAAACAACAAAAAGAGTTGGGGATATAGCTCAGTGGTAGAGTGCATTTGGGATTCCCTGTTCAATTCCTAGTGCTGTGAAAAAAAATTTAAATAAAATTAAAATTAAAAAAAAAAGTTTGGGGTTGAGGATTTAGCTCAGTGGCAGAGCACTTGCCTAGCATGCACAAGGCCCCGAGTTCGGTCCTCAGCCCTAAAAAAAAAAAAAAAAAAACTGTTTTCTAGTCACATAAGCGTGGAAAGTGCTGGAAAATTGCCTTCTACTTCTGCAAGATTCATCGGGTACTTTAATAAAGGAAAGCCCCTCTGAAGTCCTATGTTTTAAAGGGAAAAAAGCAAAACTAAACTGTTTAAGTCAGCATTTCCTAAACTTGTTTGGTCTCTGAGCTTTATTTTATTTTTCATTTTTTTAAAAGAGAAAAGGACAGTGAACAAGAGAGAGAGGATAATCAATTTTATTTAGTTTTTCATGTGACTTATTGCTTGACAATTCGTTGTGTGTACGTGGTGCTGGGGTTCGAACCTGTGTCCTTGTGCATGCCAGGCACGTGCTGTAGCTGCCGAGCCACTGTTCCAGCCCCTATTTTATTTTATTTAAAGAGAGAGTCAATTTTTATTTATTTTTTATCTGTTTTTTTCCCTTCTGACACTTAGTTGTATATATGGTGCTGGGGTTTGAACCTGGGTTCTTGCACATGCCAGGCAAGCACTGTAACCTCTGAGTCACCACTCCAGCCCCCCCCCCAGCCTTATTTCTGAAGAGTCCATTTTACAATGGAGCTTGATGCCTACAGGATCTCATGAGTCACATTTGACCTTCAACTGCTGGGTCAAGGGGTTTTTGTCCCCTGCCGTTCTCACGCCCCCTCTCAGTATTGAGGATTTTTTTTTCCTGAAGAGAGAAGGACAGTGAGAGAAAGAGAGGGAGAGGCAGAGAGAATCAATTTTTATTGAGTTTTTCACGTGGCTTTCGTTGCTCTGACACTTAGTTGTGTATGCGGGTGCGGGGTTTCGAACTTGTGTACTTGCTCATGCTGGGCAAACGCCATAACCGCTGAGCCACCGCTCCAGCCCCCAGTATTGAGGATTGAACCTAGGGGTGCTCTACCACTGAGTTACATCTCCTGTCCGTTTTATTTTGAGACAGGGTTTCACTAAGTTGCTGAGGCTGGCCTTGAACTTGTGATCATCCTGTCTCAGCCTCCCAAGTTGCTGAGTGTGAGCTACCATGCCCGTCAGATTCCAGAGTGTCCATGGACCAGTTGCCTCCCCTCCCCGGATCTACTGTATTTGCACATTCATTTCCATATTCCTGAGCAATAAATATGTCACTCATTTTACTCGAGCTAGTTACAACATCTGCCTGGTTCATTTAAATTGACTTAGGAGTAGAATAAAATCTTTTTTTTTTTTTTAAGAGAGGGACAGTGAAAGAGAGAGGAAGAGAGAGAGAAATCAATTTTATTTAGGTTTTCACTGTCATTGTTCCAACTCTTCCCTGTGTATGTGGTGCTGGGGTTTGAACCTGCATCCTTGCGCATGCCAGGCAAGAGCCGTAACCGCTGAGCCGCCACTTTCTTTTTTTAAGAGAAAGAGAAGAGAGTGAGAGAAAGAGAGAATCATTTTCATTTATTTTTT
>PVKS010029574.1:0-25232 GCA_004027875.1 Aplodontia rufa | reverse complement strand
ACCCCCACCCGTGGTCTGGGCCGGTGATTGTCCCCCTTCACGGCTCCACCTGCAGGACAGCAGGAAAAACAAGGATGTCATCTAAGCTTAAGCTCCTTTTGTGGTTTGCTTAGGAGGAAATCACGGATTCAACTTCTAATGGAACTTGAAGGAAGTTTTTTAGTATTTGGGGAAAACGGTGACAGAAGGTGCCATTTAAAACTTATGAATAATTTACAAGCAAAAGGAAATTCATAGATACAAGAGCAAAAGTGTCTATCTAAAGAGAATTGCAACAAAACCCAAAGGCACCAGCCCAGAGCTTTTCGTTCAACAAATTAAGCCAACACCGCAGCTAAGTTTACCTTCAGCACCAGGTGCTCCTGAGTGGGCTTTGCCTTACATTTCAGAGGTCTTCTATTTTATCATCAAAATAAACATCTGGGGACGTTTTAATTGCTAGTTTACACTCAACTCTGTGGATCTTCAAGCGCCTTGTGCATTTGCCACATGGCTGCACAAACTGGCTACCCATCCAAGAGGAGCTGTGGGTGGGGTCAAGCCAGCATGGCAGCCATCCCTGGTGGAGGCTGGGAGCTCAGGAACTCTGGACAGAGTAGGTCCAACTGCCCCAACTCGTTTTTAAAACAGCTATATTGAGATGTGATCCTCATGCTATAAAACTTGCCCATGTAGTGTTATATAATGCAATACTACATCTCTTTTAATATATTCACCAAGTCGTACTCCCGCAAAGAAACCCCAAACCCGGTAGTACTTACTCCAGGTGCCGCTTTCTTCAACCTTAAGCAAGAACTGGTTTTGCTGTCTGCATAAGCTTACCTGTCAGGCACTTTGTCAGAATGAAATCATACAGCACATGGTCTTTTGTGACTGGTGTTGTTCACGCAGCCTGACGTCCTCCAGGTTCGAGCATGATGTAAGTGTGTGTTACACCCTCATCCCTTTTTATATGCCAAATAGCATTCCTTTGTGTGGACATACCATGCCCTATGTATCCATTCTCTTTGAGGGACATGGGATTGCTTCCACGTTTTGGCTATGGTGAGTGATGTTTCTGTAAACAGGCGTCGGGATTGTGTGTGAGGTATCTTCTACCTTGTGACATTGCTGACTCACAGGGTTAACTGTTTAATATATTTCAAGGAAAAACCAAAGTGTTTCACGTTGTAGCTGCATCATGGCATGAAGCAGCATCTAACTGGAGCCTTGATTTGCATGTCCCTAATGATCACTGAATATTTATCAATGTGTCATTGAATAGTGATGTCTATGGTAGAAATTGCTCCTCAGATCCCTTATTCATTTGAAACATCGGGCTACTGATCTTCTTGTTAATGAGCTGCAAGAATTCTTTGTATGTTCTGGATACCATTCCCTTTCAGAGACATGATTTGTAAACCTTTTTTCTCATTTCAGGGGGTTATCTTTTGACTCTTTTTTAAATTTATTTTTTATTAATGCATTATAATTTTACATAATGATGGGATTAGTTGTCACATATTCCTAGATGCACACAATTCAACAATACAATTTGTTCAATATCCATCCCCCCACACCCCTTTTCCTCCCCTCTCCTATCCCCTGATCCCTTGCCTTTCTTCTGGGTCCTATATTTTTCCTAAAAAACCCAAGTACAGTGTCATAATTCTTATACCTGTGAAGAACATTTTTTATATACATGACTATAGTATATACAGTGCCATACTTATAAATGCTTGGAATGTACTTTGCTTCATCTCAGTTCCAACATTTCCCCTTCTCCTCCTTTCTTATCATCCCTGTTATTCTTCAAAATATTTGACAATAGGATTAAACATTTATGTTTTTGTACAGGCATGCAGTATAGCTTGTTCAAATATCTTACGCAGTATATTAACTCTTTTTGATGGTGTACTTTAAAGTACAAAATTCTTAATTCAATGAGATCCATTTTATTTATTTTTTAAGAAACAATTCCTTCATCCACGATCGTGATTTACTCCCATGCTTTTTTCTAAGAATGCTATAATTTCAGCTCCTAGATTTAGATCTGTGACCTGTTTTGAGTTAATTGGTGTGAGCAAAGGCTCCAATTTCATTCTTTGTATGTAGGTACAGTTGTCCCAGCACCACTGATTGAAAATTTTTTTTCTTTTGTTATTGATTTGGCACCATTTTTGAAAAATTGATGGGCCATAAGTGTAGAGGTTTGCTTCTGGGCTCTTAATTCTAGTCCATTGACCTATATGTCTGTCCCATGCCAATGCCACAGTGTTTGGAATTGCTAAACAGTAAGTTTTCAAATTGAGAAGTGTGAGTCTTCCAATGTTATTATTCTCTTTAAAGGTTGTTTTAACTATTCTGAGTGCCTCCTACTTCCATATTAATTTGGGGAGCTTCTTGTTGAATTCTGAAAAATATGGCAACTTGGATTCTGATAGGAATTGCATTGAATCTGTAGATCCGTGTTGGGAACATGAGGCTCAGCTGGCTTGTAAGAGAATTGGTGGTAAACAACTCTAAGGGGTCCAGCTGGCTTGTAATTAGCAAATTGCCTGACCGCATGACTAAGCTATTCGGCCACTCATTTGTTACAATTGGAGAAATGTGTTTGCACTGTACCCTATTGGTTGTTGTAATGGATAAATAGAGTAGCAGCTAGTCAGGTAAAGGAAGCAGCCAAAGAGAAAGCACAGAACCAGAGGAGAGACAGCCAGAGAAAAGCAAGAAAGCAGCCGCGTCCTGAAGGAAGAAGGCAGAGAAGACGCATAGAACCGGAGAGATCAGCAGAGACGTCAGATCAGCAGCGGTAGAAGATGCAGGTCCCGTGTTCCAGCTGCCGGCGTTCACCCCCTTGTTCCCGGCTCCCCAACCCTTCCTAACTCAGCCCCTCGGAGGATGGCCCAGCGTTGGGTCATTCTACCCGTTCCTCACTCTGGAGTGCAGCGGGGGGCGACTCCTTTCCCCATCCCTGCCCTAACTTGGCCCCTCGGAGGATGGCTCAGGCTTGCTGGGTCATTCTACCCGTTCCTCGCTCTGGAGTGCAGTGGGGAGCGACTCCTCGCCCCATCCCCACCCTAACTCGGCCTCTCGGAGGACGTTCTGCCCACTTCTCGCACAGGAACGCTGCGGGGAGCGACTCCTCTTTCCCCCGTCCCCAGCCCTGTCCTGCCGGCGCCCTGTTCCCAGTGTCCTGCTGCCCCCCGGGGAACGGCTAAGGTCCCCCGAGGCCGTTCCGCTGCTCCCCGCTCCAGAACCCAGGGGGGAGCAACAGATCCGTTTGGGCAGTATTACTATTTTAATGATTTTAAATCTTCCAACACACAAGCATGAGATGTCTTTTCACTTACTTAGATCTTCTTTCATTTATTTCAGTGCCCAAAGGTATGCTTCCAACAACCCACCTTCTCCAGCCATACCTTACCAGCTTGCAGTTACTACCCAGTTAATCCCTACCAGGAGATTAATTTGCTGATTGGCTTGGCACGCTCATAACTCAATCATTTCACCTCTCAGCCTTTTTACACTGTCTCATATATTACACTTTTGAGTGACACCTTTCATCTAAACCATAACACCTCTTTCCATTTTTTCTATTATTTTTACACGTATTCCATATTATACCTATAGATGTTAAAAATTCAACATGTTTTTATAATCAATACTTTTAATAATCGATACTTTTAACTCCTCATTTTTTTTGTAGAAGTAAGAGAATAAATGATAGCATGCATACATTTATAGGGTTTGTTACACTAACCTTCTTATTTACCATTTCTGGTTCTCCTAATTTCTCCCTGTGGATTTCCATTACAAATTGGTGTCATTTCCACACTTTAATATGGCTTTGTCCCTACCCATCTCTTTTGTGCAGCTATTGTCAAATATATTACATATTCATATTACAAATATTCATGTTTCTCTATTTAAATGATTTTTATAACAAAATCATTTAAAATCAGTTAAAAGAAGAAAGAAATGCACAACTACAGTTTTATATAATTGCCTACAAATTTTTTTCGTAGATTTCAATTACTATAATAGTTCGCTTTCAGTCTAAAGAACTTCGTTTCATATGTCTTATGAGTCTTCTATTAATTAAGTAATTCATATTCTGCTTCTGCTTATTTGAGAATGTCATTTTTAATTTCTAAAATATAGTCCTGTTGTTTAATTTTTTTCCCCAAGACTTTCAACTGCCTTGGGCTGCCACTGTTTCTGGTGAAAAGTCAGTTGTTAATCTTATTGGTATTCCCTTGTAAAACATGAGTCATTTCTCTCTTACTATGTTCAAATTTTCTCTTTGTTTTTTGGCTTTAGCATTTTTATTCAATCTTCTTCCCACAGCTCAAATCTACCATTAAGCTTCTTCCATGAAAATTTTCCATTTGGTTTTTATTTTTCAACTCCAGAATTTCCATTTCTTTCTTTTTTCTATTTTTACAATTTTAATCTTCTTATTGACATTATTTATTTGATTAAACATTGCCAGCAGACATACTTTTAACTCTTCAAACATGAATTATTTAGTTTTTGAATATACTTTTAATAACTGCTTTGAAATTTTTGTTTCCTATGTCCAATATTTGAATTGCCTCAAAGACAACTTTTATTGTCTGCTTTCCCTGACCCCCATGTGTGGCTGGCACTTAGGCCTGTTTCTTGGAATGTTTCATAATTTTTTCATGATGCTCATGCTCTAGATAATACAGTAGAAACTCTGGATGCGAATCCTCCCTTCCTGAACTTATTGTTTGCCTGCTTATTTGTTTCATGACTTGGTGGACTATTTTCGTGAAATCTATTTCCTCTGCACTGTGCTGTAATGTCACTTCTGAGAGGATGCAGCCTTAAGCCTTTGACCATCTCCCTGAGTGCCTGGGATGACTGGTTTGCACTGGGCTCTGTTGGATTGTCTCTTCCCATCATCTTCTATAAGCTTTTGGATGGTCTGCCTCTCTTGGTAGCAAACCAGTTGCTAGTCCCCATGAACCATGGGGTTGTTGCTATATTGTTTTCAACAATCCCTGGAGTATATCATATACCATGGTCTGCTAGTCTTAAAGTGAGGTCCTCTGGAAGGGATGGGGTGTGGCCAATTTTTGTAGCTGTTCCAATCCCAGAAAACTCTTCTTAGCTCTTTCTCTTCTCTGGTCCCTTCTATTAAACTTCTAGTTGATTTGCCATCTTATTGAACTATCCTCTTTCAGTCTGCTGCTAAAAGAAAAATGAAGTTACCCAGAAGCTCGTAATTGTTCAAGACCAAGGTATCCATTGTAACAACACTCATAGGCTTGATCTTTCACATGCTTTGTTCCAAATAGTCTCTGGTTCTTATGGCCCTCCTCTCCTCTCATTCTGCTGCTGTTAGAGCTGTGGGTGGAACAATGTCTTGCTTCTCTTGAATGGCAGCCTTGCTTTACAAGTAAGACTGGATGGTAGTTCCTGGATGTCTCAGTTTATCCTTCCAGGTGTGAGACTTCCACCCTATAAGTAAGTAGGGACAGGATGCCCAAGATCTGATATTCCTGATCTGCTGTGTCTGGAGTGTAGCTTCTGCCCTGCAAGTTGGGGTCAGGTGGAGGAGAGGAGCCCCAGTCCTCTTGGATGTAACTGCCTGGATTAGAGCTTCTGTAGCATGGAGCTGGGAGTCAGAGGTAGTGGAGTAAGAGATGCCAGCACCTGCCTCTTTTAGAGGAAAGCCATCACCCTGTACTGGGAACTGGGGTGGACGGACCCCCACTTGGCCACACCTGCCTGGAGTAGAGCTTCCACCACACTGAGCTTTTGGTGGGTGGATATGAGTGGATCATGGCTCCAATACCGTGGGCTCTCACTGTTTTTACTAAATGCTTCTTCATTTGCTGTATACCCTAGGACAATTCCCAGAGACGCTGTTGCTTTAAAATCATACACAACGACAACTCGGAGCAATGAAAGCCACATGAAAAACTAAATAAAATTGATGCTCTCTCTCTCTCTCTCTCTCACACACACACACACACACACACACTGTCCCTCTCTCTTTAAAAAAATCATTTTAAGCAATTAAATGAAAAGTGTGTTGATATCATTACCATTGCATGCGAACCAGAAAATGTAGGAGTCCAGGCAGAGGTGAAAGTCGGGTTTCCTTTTTGAGCAAAATCCAAAGCACACTGCTGTCACTTTCAGTCCATGGCAGAGGACCCTGGCGTCCTGAATGCTGGCAGCTCTCTGTGGTCCAGCCTCACTAGCCTCCCCAACCTGTTTGAAATGCACCCACGGGGCTGTCATCGTGGGTTTCACTCTTTGGCATCCCATGATCTGGACGATTTCCAGGATTCTAAGATCTTACACAAAAACTCAAATGACCTTGTAAAAGTTTATTTCCAGACTATATCCTTGCAGAGCAGATGGATTATTTTTGTCATAAGCATAATACATTGTTACTTTTGGAAATGCTTTTTGTAAAGTAAACGATGGTCAGGTTGTTTTCTTTTTAATTTTTAATTATGGGCAAGGATACACCAGTACGAAGAAATGAAATGGGTTTGACACAATCCACAAGACAGCACTGTGCTTTGGCATGGCCCAGGAGATGACGAGAGCCAGGCCAGGCAGACAGAGGGTGGGGGCCAAGGGTGGGTGGCTAAGCAGGAAGGTCCTGAATGGGGTTCTGGGAACATGCAGAGTACCAAGCACCGCATGCTGCCACCTGTGGCTCGGGGACAGCAAACCAAGAATCAGCCCTTCAGCAGGACTCCAGCTGAGGGGCATTTACCTGCTGTGTCCTAGGCCTCAGCAGATGTGTTAGTCCAGCACCAGATGCTGAACACAAGTGGGGCAACTGGGTAGCTAGAAACCTTTCAACAGAGGGAGAGGTTTTTGCCGAGAGTGGCAGTGATTGCAGTAGAAATCCACTCAAAGGATTCTTTTGCCCAAGCTTTCCCTGAAGCCATGTATTCCGTTGCCAACAGAGCAGCAAGGCTTGCTATTCCTGATTGTTTCACTTGTAGAATCAAAGATGGAAAAGGAGGCCCCGGGAAAGTTGTGTTTATGGAGGCTCAGGATTTGTGTTAATTTCCTGGCAGATCGGAGAACACAGCGGGAGGGAGGTTAACACAAGGACTTGTCCACAAGTTGATTGGAAGGAAGAAGATCAAGGGAATTGTCAGGACCAGGGAATGGCTATTTTAAGCAGATAGAAACAAGAGTTGTTCACCTTCAGAGATCCTTCCTGGGTCATCCCAGTGGCACTTTCTAGAGTTAACTAGGTTGGTAGATTTATTCCTGTCTCCCACTGGGGTAGACCTACATCTCTCACCCCTGCTCATCTCTGAAAGTTAGAACTGGTCACAAAATAACACAGGTGAAAAGAAAAAAGTGACCCATTCCTTGATATGTATGGTTAATAAGTATATAACAAATTAAATCATTAATAATCAAAGAAATTCAAATAAATGAGATAATAGTTGTTGAATTAGCAAAAATATTTGAAAGGAAAGCACTCAACTTTCCCAGGAATGTATTAATATAGGTAAGATTATATACTGAGAGAAAAAATAAATTGATAATATCTTTCTGGAAAGTGGGCTGATGATATAGGAGTTTTTTTAAAAACATTTTTTGATGTATTTTATGTTTTTTCCTATAAATTTAAGGAAGTAATCATTTAAATTGTAACTTAAGTATATTCAGTGATGTGGGAAATTTCATACAATGAGATCTTAGGTAAAAGAAATGCAGAACATGGAACTCACATGATATATTCCTAATCAAGTATGTTAATATATGCTAAAGAGCCATTACCCCTTGATTATAACATGTACACTGTCTGTTTAATGTTTTTCTTTTTGGGAGAATCCATTTTCATTTATTTTCCATCTGCTTTCTGTTTCTCAGGCAGTCCATTGTGCGTGTGGTGCTGTCATTCGAACTCGGGTCCTCAGACGTGCCAGGCAAGTGCTCTACTGCGAGCCACCTTTTTACTTTTTCTGACATTGGGGTGAATAATATTGTACACATTTTCCATGCAACATTTTATTTTTCTTGATATATTATTATTTTTTTAGAAAGGGACAGAGGGGGGGGGGGATTTTTTTATTTAGTTTTCATGTGGCTTTTGTTGCTCCAAGACTTCATTGTGTACATGGTGTTAGGGTTTGAGCTCACGTCCTCATGCATGCCAGGCAAGCGCCGTAACTGCCAAGCCACCGCCCCAACCCCTTGATATATTATTATTAAATCAATGTACATCTTTAACATGTGGAGCATCTTTTAAAAAGGAGAGTATCTGCCATGTATATTCCATATTAACAGCTGTGTGTGGTTTTTCTCTCTATTATTCTGTCTCTCTTTATTCACGTGAAAGATAAATAAATCAAATGCTGTCAACTTCCACACTTCTACCAGTGAGGAAATGTAGACTTTCTAAAATTCAAATCTATGTATTTTATGTTTAGAAATTTGAAATTTGCACTTCCAAGAAGATTGAGTAAATATGTTTCTCTGTTCCTTCTACTAAGGATGACTATAAAATCCAACATTATATATTAAAAAACATCAGAAGACTCTGAAAGGTGGAGAGGGGAAGGCAGCCCAGGCCCTCAAGATCTGAGGAATCTTTTTGTGGGGACTTCCTGATTTTCTTCCTGTCTTACGTATTTCAGACTAGGTTCTGGGGGAATTGAAACAGTGCATG
The DNA here is from genome assembly GCA_004027875.1 of Aplodontia rufa. Taxonomy (NCBI): domain Eukaryota; kingdom Metazoa; phylum Chordata; class Mammalia; order Rodentia; family Aplodontiidae; genus Aplodontia; species Aplodontia rufa. The sequence goes on along the minus strand of PVKS010029574.1, from coordinate 16,567 downwards.
CCCTCAGCAAAGCCTGTTTTGTTTTTGTTTTTGTTTTTTTAGCACAAGGACCAGGAAAGAGAGACTTATTGACAGAAAAATTTCAGATAAATACTGCCCTATTTCAGTCAAACACCACAGAGAGAGCTTTGACCCTCACCCCCATGCCCACAAAAGCCGGAAGGGAGGCTAGACTGCCATTCTCCGCAGGCACAAAGATTTTCCGGGACTCCACCATCAGAGTGTTGTTAGAAGACCAAGTCAGGAGCTGGAACTTTCATCCTTGCCAGAAAGTAACAGGCCCTGCACCTGAGGTTTTGAGAGAGACCAAGTGGGGGAACCTGGGTGTCCACCCCCACCTCACATCTCCTCCACCTCCTGCCATGGGAGTCAGAACTCTCCCTGGAACCCAACAGAAATGACCTGTACTAACTGCTATGCAGTGGAGACTGTATGGAGAGCCAGAATGCCCGCTCCTCCCCACCAGTAATGAGGAGCTCACCCCCGTCACTTAGGTACCAACAGAAGCAAATTGGGGAACTAGGGTTCCTCTTTTAATTTGTTCAACATAGTCTTATATATTGGAGGGGGTGGTTACATATTCATCATATTCATGCATAGATGGATATTGACAAAGTAAGTTAAGGCTGACCTTAGTCCAGGATCTCCCCCCTTTGACCACTCCCTGCTCCCATGTCACCTCTGCTTTACCCCCATGTTATAGATAGAAATAAGAATGTACATGTGTATTCATTTTTGGATTTTCTGATCTTCTCTGCCCACCTGTGTACAGTTGGGCTTCTCATGGGAGTCAAAGGTTCCCAGTTCCATTGATAACCCCCCTAATTCCTCCTTCCCCTCCCTGCCTCCCCCCTTGTCCCTCATGCTTATTGAAAATTCACCTATGTTGAGTTTATTTTTGAGCTTAGCTAATTTCAGTCTGTCTAAGATTTTACTCTAGCTTCCACATATGAGAGAAAACATTTGGTCCTTAAGTTTCTGAGTTTGGAATATGTCACTCAGCATAATTTTTTTCTATCTCCATCCATTTGGCTGCAAATGCCATGATATTTTCCCCTGTAATAGCAGAGTAGAACTCCATTGTATATGTGTGAGTATGTGTGTGTGTGTGTGTGTGTGTGTGTGTGTGTGTGTATTTTTGAATCCACTCATCCAGTGAGGGGCATCTGGGTTGGTTCCATAGTTTAGCTATTGTAAATTGAGCTGCTATGAACATTGGTGCAGCTGTGTCTTCGTTGTATGCTGATTCTAGCTGTTTTGGGAAAATACCCAGGAGTGGGATAGCTGGGTCATAAGGTGGTTCCAGCCCTAATTTTTTGAGGATTCTCCACACTGCTTTCCAGAGGGGCTGCACCAGTCTGCAGCCCCACCAACAGTGTGCTAGTGGAACTAAAATTTCTACTTCTGCCTGTCAGTAATGACTCCTTTTCCTGCCGCCACAGTGCCAGAGGCTTGAATAAGATCTGGAGTGACCCAATATAGTACTGAAATGTACAACTCTCACTTGACAGTCACTCATCAGACCATGAATCAGGAATGGAATACAAAATGATAACCAGTAGATGTCAACAGTGAGATGACAGATACAGTAAAGTAGTTTGAAAAATATTTTCAAGCAGCCATTATAAAAATGATTCAAAGAGTAATTGCAGACACACTTGAAACATGAAAATAGAAAATTTTGGCAAAAATAGAAGGCAAATAAATGTAGAGGAGATCTAGAAAACATTTTTTCAAAAATTTTTTATTAAGGAGTTGAGTTATTGTACAAAGATAAATACATATAAAGTAACAATAAGATATGCATATGTTCTTAAACCAGAGTTACCCCCACATTGCCCACACTCCAGTCTGTTGATTCTTTGATATTTCTAGAGGTCATTTTTTTAATGAAAAAATAATAATACCTAAATGAAAACCATGAGTTAGCCAGGTGCAGTGGCACATGCCTGTAATTCCAATGACTTGGGAGGCTGAGGCAGGAAAATCACAAGGTCAGGGCCAGCCTCCCCTGGCTTCAAACTCCAGAACCAAAAAGCCCAAATCAAGCCAATAATAATAATAATAATAATAATAATAATAATAATAATAATAAAAACCCATCAGTCGATGTTCTTAGCACCTCAATGGAGAGGACAGAGGAAAGGATCCATGAACTGGGAAAACAGAGCAATAGATATCCCCAAATCTGCACAGTATACAGAAAATAGACTGGAAAAAGGAACTGGGCTTTAGGAATTTATGGAATTAACTGAACACCTAGCACTGTATGTCTTTGTAGTTCCAGAAGGAAATGAAAGAGAGCAGGGCTGAAAAACACTGGAGAAACAATGGCCGAAAGCTCCCTAAATTTGCAGATTCAGAAAGCTGAGCAAACCCCATGAAAGGCAAACTCAGAGAAATTCATGCGAGCACATGTCATAGTGAAACTTTGGATCAGTAAAGACAAAGTCTTGTAGTGGAGAGAAACAACTTGAACCACAGCAGATTTCTCCTCAGAAACCCATGGAGGCTGGAAGAAGTGGCATGGCATTTTTCAACCACTAGAAAACCATTCAACCAGAAGTCTGCATTCAGCAAAATGACATTTAAGAAGGAAAGGAAATCAAGACATTTTCAGATGAAAGAAAACTGAAAGGATTTGACACCAGCACACTTATCCTAAATGAATAGCTAAGAAAGTTCCTTAAATAGAAAAAAAAAGCAGAAGAAGGAATCTTAGCTCATCAGGAAGGAGGGAACAGCAAGGTAAGCAAAAAGATGAATCCAGTAGACTCCTTCTTCTCTCGAGTTCTCTAAATTACAGTTGACAGTTGGAGCAAAAGTTATGACACTGTCTGATGTCATTCTAAGTTAAAGTAGAGGAAATATTTAAGACAATTATGCCCAGGAGAAAGTGATGGGATATAAAAGGGGCAAGGTTCCTATACATCACTGTAACTGGTGAAATGTCACGTTTGCTGTGCTAATTGATTATACCTAGAGCAACCAGGAAAAATGCTATATAGAGGTACACTCATGATCACAGTAACACATCAAGTGGAATTTTAAAAGATGTTCAAGTAACCCAAACAAAGGCAATAAAAATCAATCTGAGAAATGAAAAACAGAATGCAATTGAAGAAGGGAAGGTTGGAAACTTAACATATTAATAATTACATTAAATGTAAATAGTCTAAATAATTTGGCTAAAAAAAAAAGAGTTTGGCCAAGTGGATTAAGAAACATCCAAGCTCTATGCTGCCTATAAGATATTCATTTTAGGGGCTGGAGCGGTAGCCCAGCGGTCTCAGCGCTCGCCTGGCAAGCACGAGGGCCCGGGTTCAAATCCCAGCACCACGTACACAACTGAGTGTTGGAGCAACTAAAGGCCATGTGAAAAACTAAAGAAAGTTGTTTCTCTCTTTCTCTGTCTCTCTCACTGACCCTCTCTCTTTATAAAGAAAAAAAGATATTCATTTCAAATATAGTAATAGAGACAGGTTGAATGTCAAAGAATGGAAAAAAATATACAAAAGTTAACCAAAGAAAAATAGGAATGGCTATATTCATTTCATGTAAAGTAGACTTCAGAGAAAACAATTACTGCAGACAAGGAAGACATTGAATAATGACAAAAAGACTCAATCCGTCAAGGAAATATAGCAATCCTAAATATGTCTAAAACATAACATACTGCATTATATGCGTAAAAGCTAGTAGAAGTAGGCCAGCCTACTATTGTGTGTCTATATGGTGCTCATGATGGAACCTAGGGTCTCCTGCATAATAGGCAAGTGCTTTGCCACTGAACTGTGTCCCCAGTCCACCAATCCACAGTTTAATAGGTTACTTCAATATCCCTCTTTCAATAATTGATAGATCAACTAGGTAGAAAGTCAGCAACCATATAGAAAAACCCAACACAATCAACCAATAAGATCTAATTGGCATCTATGGAACAGTCCATCCAACAAAAGCAGGAAACACATTCTCTTCACGTACTCTCCTGGACCTACCAAAATACAACATTTCTTGTTCCATAAAAGAAACCGCAACTTTCTTTTTTTAAATTGAAGTCATTGCAGAATGAGTTATCTGCCACTCAGAATCAAACTAGGACCCAATAGTAGGAATATTTCCACACTCTTGCAAACGAACCAACACGCTTCTGAATAACCTATACCAAAAAGAGGAATTGTCAAACAAAATTTTAAAAAATACATTGAACTGGAAAAAATGGAAATATGATATATCAATTTGGGGGGGGACAGAGCTAAAGCACTACTAAGAAGGAAGATTCTCTCTCTCTCTTTTGTTCTCTCTCTCACACACACATATGTACAAATATATATATATATATGCACACATGCACACACGCACACATATATAATTTTATTTGTGCTACTGAAGATCAAACCCAGTGCTTCATGTATGCTAGGTGAACACTCTACCACTGAGCTCTATGCCCAGCCACAAGAGGAAGTTTATAACAATGAATACACACATATATGAGAAAAGGGGAAAAGCCTCAAATCAATATCCAAGCTCCCACCCAAGAATCTAGAAAAAGAACAAAATAAACTGAAAGGAAGTAGAAGGAATGAAATAACAAGGATGAGAGCAGAAATCAGTGCAGTTGAAAACAGAGCAGTAGAGAATATCAGTGAAGCAAAGAGCTGGTTCTTTGAAACAATAAACTTGGCAAACTTCTCGCAATAATCTCAGAGAGTGAAAGAGAGAGAAAGAAACACAAATTACAAATATCAGGAATGATCCAGGAGCTATTACTGAAGATACTTAGAATATCAAAAGGATAAGGGAATATAAACATAAATTCGAAAACAGAAGAAGAGTAGCAATTCCTCAAAAACCACAAAATACCACAACTCATCCAGTGTATAAGATAACTTGAATAATGCTATACCTACTAAAGAAATTGAAGCCATGATTTAAAAACTCCTAAATAAATCTCCAGCCTAGATGGTTTCACAGGAAAATTCTACCAAGCATTTAAAAAAAGAATTAGCAACAATCATGTATAAATCATTGAGAAAATAGAAGAGGTAGAAACATACTCCAATTCATTTTATAAAGCTAGTCATATCATGATCCACGAACCAACTAAATATAAAAGTATAATAAAAGGAAACTACAGAATAATCTCTCATGAATATAGTACAAAAATCCTCAAAAAATTAGGAAACAGAATTTAGCAATATAACCAATGTATTATACATTATGATCAAGTGGGGTTTATTCCAGGACTGCAAACTTGTTTAATATAATGTTGTAGTCAGCTTTTTGCTCTGACCCCAGGACTTGGCAAGAACAATTTTAGGAGGAAAAGGTTTATTTAGGGGCTCACGGTTTCAGAGTTTTCAGTCCCCAGGAGACTGGATCCATTCCTCACGGCTTGAGGTGAGGCTGAACATCATGGTGGAATTGTGTGGCAGAGAGGGAGCACAGAGCTCAAGGTGTCACACTGGGAAGTAGAACAGAGAAACTCCACACCAGATACAGAATATATACCCCAAAGGCACATCCCCAAGCCATACCCTACCCACAGTTGCCAGTTGATCCCTATAAGGAGATCAACCCAATCATTTCACCTCAGCCTTCCCGAATTATCACACAACACATGAGCTTTTGGGAGACACCTCACATTCCAACCACTATATATATATATATATATATATATATATATATATATATATATATAAAATCAAGATACCCTATCAAATGAATAATCTAAAGAAGAAAAATCACATACGCATATGAATTGAAAAATATCATATCAATTGAAAAATCATTTGAAAACATCAACATATTTTCATGATAAAAATTCTCATTTAAATAGAATAGAGAGGGAAACCTCCAATGTGATAAAGAGCATTTAAAAAAAAATGTACACCCAACATTATACTGCATGGTGAAAGACTGAATTTTTCCCCTAGATCACGAATATGGCAAGGATATGTGCTTTTGCCAATCCTGTTCACCATATTGGTGGAAGTTGTAGCCAATGCACTAAAGCAAGAAAAGGAAATTAGAAAAGCATATAGATTGGGAAGCAAGTAATAAGACCTACATTCATATAATTATTTATGTAGAAATTTCCCAAATATCTTGTAGTAAAGTCCTAGTACTAAGAAGTGAGTTCAGTAATGTCAGAAGACACAAAATACACATATATAAATCAACTGTATTTCTGGACACTAGCAGTAAGCGCAAGAGTACTGGGATTAAACATATAATACCATATACAGTCATGCAGTCCTTACCAATAGGGGCAGAGTCCGAGAACTGTTATTAAGCAATTTTTGTCACTGTGAAAACATCAAAGAGTGTACTTATACAAACTAAGATATCTTTTGGGATCACCATCACACATGACATTATTATGTGGTGTTTAATCTGTAAACTTGCTCATAAAAATTGAAATACTTAGGTGCAAAGTTAATCAAACACATGTGGGATCCAAATGCTGAAATCTACCAAAAAATCAAAGAAGACCTAAATGTGTAAAGAAGTTTCTCATGTTTTTGGATCAGAAGACCCCGCTGTTGTGTCATGAGCCTGTGGACACTCTTTCCCTCAGGTTGGGATTGAGAAGGGGAGTGGTGGCACCAGCTAGTCCTTTATCACCTCAGGAAATCCTTGTTGTCAAGAACAGTCTGAAGCCAGGTAGAAGCTTGATTGAGGACATGCACATGCTGTAGATTACAAGGCTGTCACCTCCCGGTGCTCAGTACCAGTAAAGGGGAACCTAGCAATGCTGGGGGTCAGCACTCATTGCCTCCTGCGACTCATGTTGGCCAGGCTTGCTGTCTCTAGGATGGGAGCAAAGCTCTGGCTGGCTACTGAGCAGACAGGTTGCAACAGTCACTGTACCTGTCCCCGGAACACAGGGGAAAGAGGGGAGACAGCCTGGCTCCCACAGGATTGACCCTCCTGCTTCCTCACTCCAGTGGCTGAGGATCAGGGGCTTCTGCAGGATTCCTGCAGCGCTGTGGATGATGGAGAGTGTCTCTGTCACTATACAATTTTTTAAGATGTGAAAATAACCCCACAGTGAAATTGTCAGGTAGTCTCAACTATGATTCATGTTTCCCTCCATTGAAATTTTGCTTTGTCAGGCTGGAGCGGTGGCTTGGTGGGCAGTTACAGCACTAGCCCAGCATGCATGAGGTACGTGAGTTCAAACCCCAGCACCATGTACCCAAGGAAGTCTTGGAGCAATGAAAGACACATGAAAAAATAAATAAAAAAAGTGTTTCTCTCTTTCTCCCTCTCTCTCACTGTCCCTCTCTCTCTTAAAAAGAAGAAGAAATTTTGGTTTGCATTCATTAGGATACAATTTTTCCCTAAGAAAACTATCAAAAAATCACAGTTCGATGATCAACATTAGCCATCGAGTCACTCACCAGTATTTCCACGGCTGCAATTCTGAAAAGTAAATTAATTTCTCTTGTGTGGGAACCAACTGGATAGCATTCAGCTACGCTCTGGGGTCAGCTGATCGGCTCTGGAAAGAACCTGCTGCTTCTATGGCAACACTCTGTGTGGGGACACTCTGCCCACACCGCCTTCTTTGGCTGTGTTTTGTCCATCCTGTATGCACCAGGAATTTGGCAAGAAAGTCGGCTGGTGTTCTCGGGTGCCTAAAAGGGGCAGGAGCTGTCAGGAAGCTTTCCAATCTCACGCATGCAATTTTTGTACCATGTCAGGACTTAGCTTGCTTTCTTTGCTGAGCAATTTCATTATCTTTAAGTTGGAGGGTGGGAAGGACTTTTGTCTTTATCCCAAAGCTCTTTTCACTGGAATTTGGGGGAGGCAGAGTAAGTTAGTGCTTTGTTTTAGTGAAAGGAAACAAAAATCTGCTTTGGGGCAAATTTGCAGTGACTTGTGGATCTAGGAGGAGGAGAATAGCGGGTGATCTAAGAGCCTCTGGTGATGGCTGTGGTGCTAGCAGCTGCTGTGTCTTGGCCGCCTGCTGTGTGTCAGCTTGGTGCTGCATCTCAGTCCACACTGACGATGAGCGATGAGCGTTGAGGAGCCCCAGGCTCAGAGTTTTGTGCCACTTGCCCCAGATAACATATCTGCAGGTGCTGGAGTGCAAACCAGGCGACTGATCCAAAACCTGAGCTCTTTACTGTTCTGTCTTCTGCCTCCTGCCTCCCCTCTTGCGCTGCCCCTGGGGATGTGATGAGCTGGCCTCTGACGTCCTCGCATATGCAGCATGAGGCAACGGAACAGGACAAGAACAAGGCCAGCAGAGAGGCAGCCAGGTCCCTGGGAGTTTGAACCCTCGCCCATGAGAAGCCCAACTATACGTAGGCAGGCAGGCAGAGAAATTCAGAAATTTCAAAAATTAATACACCTGCATCTGCTCATTTCTATCTATAACATGGGGGTAATGCGGAGGAGATGTGAGAGCGGGGAGTAGACGAAGGGGGGATCTTGGACGAGGAGCACCTTAGCTTACTGTGTCAATATCCACGAATGCCTGAATACTCAACAATGATTCCTCCCAATATGTAAGACTCTGTCGAACGAATAAAAAATAAAATGAGATAGAAAACCGAGAATTAAAAAAGAGGTTTGAACACCAACGTGATGGATCAGACCCACTCTTCTTTGCGTAGCTGAGTCCTCAGAGGAGAACCTGGACTTGGCCGTTCTTAGAAGCAGGTTGGCCCTGCTGGGACCTGGCCATCCAGGGTTGTGATATTAGTCAGAAGTGACCCGCTCAGTGGAAGGTGGCATTGTGTCCGGCATTGTCTCTTGTCTGAAGGGCCCTGGGGTCTCCCACAGGACATCCATCAGCTGGGGGGAGCAAATGGCCCCATTCTAACCACGTGTGGCTCCGCAGCCTGCTCGTCCAGCGCTGCTCTTCCAGTGCTGGTGGATGCGGAATATAGTCCTTCCAGTCTTGGATGACAGAGGGTCGGTCCCTGCGGAGCATGGCCACCATTTCAGGTGTATGGGCTTCCTGTTGGAGAGGACCTTTGTGTTCCTGGGTTTTTGACCTGGCGTGATCTTTGGGAAAGGAAAGAAAAGAGCGAATGGCAAGGACTCCTTCTGCAAGAAGCTGCACTCTGGCCAAGACCATGTGGTCTTCAGTAACTGTGTCTGCAGGCTTGGGGGGACTGTCCCTGCTCTCCGTGTAGACTTTTGGGTGTAGATATCAAAGCAATGAACCCTCATTTCTTTCTGTATCTGAAATATTCCCATTTCAAAAACATTGACATTGTCACTGAGCTCATCATAATCTTTGAGAATCGTCTCTTCTATTTGGTGGTTTTATTAATAGACAGTGAAGGTGGCTCGGAAGGCACAAATGGTGTTTGATGGAATTTCTGCAGGATCGGAAGGGCGTGTTGAGAACCCTTCCTTGGAGCCATTTGCATATTTAGTCACAGTCAAGGGTACCATGAGAGTAGACTCACCCGTACACCCCCACATTGACAGACACACACCTCCTCCATCTCTCCACAGACAGTGGAAGCTGTCCACTTGAGTGACAGCCATGTGGGGATGGCCTGTTCAGCCTGACATCTTAGTGCCGGATTGCTCAGAGCCCAAAGGGCAAACCATTAAACAATGAGTTTTAAACAAATGTCAACAAAATCCACCATGACTTCTGGGCAGCTTGTCCCCTTCTCGATTCCAGGCTTGACCCCAAGGTTCAATCGAATGGGACTGCGGGTGGTGAGGTTTGGGGCTGAGAGCTGGAGTGTCTGACTTCCACATATTTTTAATAATCAGAAGCCAGGAACTTTTACATCCTGACTGGTTAGCTGGATCCAGTCTGCTGGGTCCATTAAAGTAATGTTCTGCTTTGTGAAATATTTGCCCTTCGAGTTTCTGTATCCAGGAGCAGCCGAGAGAAGGAGGAGAAACAGGAAGTTAGGCTGTGGCCTCTTTGACAGGTTGAAGCATCTCTTTGAGGGCCTTTGGGAATGGGGTTCAGGGGTCAGTGGAGCACTAAAGGTGGCCCTGAATCCAGTCTGTGTCTGGGTCATTAATAAGGGAAGGTGGCCAGAAGGAAGGTGGCCTGGGCCTGGGAAGGAGCTCAATTTTTGTCTGCAGAGCTCAGCACCTTTACGGTGAAGGAGAATTCCAGGATTGCCTGAGAACCAGCTTGCACCCCCAAGACACCCTAGGGTCAAGGGCAGAGGCCAGGCCATAGGGTGTCTCTCTTTCAGTGTAATAGGATGTCGTTCACGGCACACTGATGCACCGAGGCTGCAGAGTGGGAAACAGGAGAAGCAATTATCTTTTTAGTAGGTCACCAGCCTCCTTTGGGAGAAGAGACCGGAGGGAGAGCTGGGAAGGCGGGCAGCGCGGTCCCCAAGAGGCTGCGCCTGCGGTAGCTGTCTTGGTGATTAACAGCTGCGTCACTCTCCACAAGGTTGCTTTCAGCCGCCGTGTTCACAGTTGAGTGGGGATGAAATAAAACAACCCAAAATAAATGTTTCCTCTATTCCTTAGGAGCTGCTGGAATCCAGAGATAGTTTTTCCAATCTGTAATTTTCAGCAGCAATGTGCACAGCACTGTCCGAGCTCGGATTCGTGTTCCCTGGGCATCGTTGCGCACACGCACTGCTTCTTGTTTTTAAAGACCATGAAAAAATGAGCTCTTGGGGGAAAGGGGTGGGCACCTAAATAAAAATTATGTTTATGGAGGAAAATATAGCCTTTACATGTGTTTTTAAAGAAAAATGGTAACCCATTGGAGGAAAAGGCAGAAGCATGTGGTGCCGTGTGGGTCCTAAACTGGAACAATAAAAACCTCTGGCGGCGGTAACTGCTGGCAGCTGCAGGGATTACCACTGTGTTCAGGGCAAAATGCTGGTGACGGAGAATGGGCCTGGCCTCTCCTGGCCTGCAGCCCACCCAAGGGTGACAGCAGAGTGACAGGGCAGGTTCTGGCACTAGCCGTGCCCTCTGAGTCTTGCCGCCCTCTCTGCTGCCTCTGTGGAAGCCAGGCTGCCAGCTTGGGGGGATCGGTGGTGGCAGTCACGGGGCTCAACCTCTGGTTTCATCTCTAGGTTGACCTCTAGGATCCTGTGGGTTTAGTGTCACATTTCCCCCTGGAGAAGCCAGAGAGCACATGGCTGAGAGGTAGCAGGAGCTCCTTGCTCGGTGGTCTAGGGACCCGCAGCATCTTGAGCTGGAGGGAGGGAGGGGAAAGATTTGGGTCTGTGTCCATCTTAAAGAAGGGTGGGCTGCTGGCATAAGGGGAGGTTGGTTCCTTCCTCTCCAGCCTGCGTACACTCCTATCCCAAATGCCCCCTGCCCCCCTCCCCATCCTCCGTATCCAAGGGCTGCTCTTTATTCTTATTTTTTCAGAACATCGAGTAACAAGCAAGCATTCCAAGGAGAAGAGGGTGGTGGGTGGAGGGCAGGGACGGTCAGCCTGCCCTCCTGCCGTCCGTCTTTCCTGGGTGCTAACCCGGTGCATGAGGAGGGGCTGGCCTGCCGTCAGGTGCTGAGTCCCACAGGAGTTGTTTGGAAATGTAGGTTCTGCTGCTGTTCAGACGTGGCGTGGTCAGCAGCTCAGCACGTCCTGGGAAGGACAGCTCTCCACTCACCGGAGTTCAGGAGGAGGATCATTGTGTGTGGTTTCTGCAGGGAGCAGCGGGCAGAGCAGGCTAAGCCGGTTGGCCACTTTGGGTCATGCTGCTGGGCTCCAAGGCCCAGGGGCTGCCTGCAGTCGCCTGGCAGCTGGCCTGGGGTGACTAGGCAGGGCCACAGCAGCTGCAGTGGCCTTATGGAGGAGGTGTTCGGGGTGTGGGCTCCGGATTCCTTAGCTGCATTTGAGACAGCTAAGGAACTCACAGGACACCAGCTGTGACCCTTCCCAGGGCCAGTGAGGCCCCAGGTGTGGGGGTGTGGGGTGCCAGTCTGAAAGGACAGGTGCTGGCCTTCAGGGGAGGGGCCTCAGGTGGAAGCTAGGGACATCCCGAGGAGAAGCGACTTTCTGCTTTGATTGGTTTGCTTTGATTTTTTTTTTTAATTAAAGAGGGGACAGAGAGAGAAAGAGAGAAGCAATCTTTATTTAGTTTTTCATGTGACTTTCATTCCTCCGACACTTGGTTGTGTACGTGGTGCTCGGGTTTGAACCCGCGTCCTCGCACTTGCCAGGCAAGCGCCATAACTGCTGAGCCACCGCTCCAGCCCCAGTTTGCTTTGATTTTTGAAGGGACTTGTCAAGGAGGGGAGGAGACTCGGAAGAGTCTCAGTGTGGGGAGAGAACATTTGGCCAGGTCACCAAAAATGAATGCATTTAGACATGTGGCAGTTGGGGGTGAGGCTGGCTGGGCCAGAGCCCTGCTTAGACATGAACGGGGTCTCAGTAAGGCCAGGCTGGCTTGTAGGGCCCAACTGAGGCCTCTGGGTTTTACTCCGCATTAGCTAGCCAGAGCCATCTTCCTGCCTTAGGAGTCCCCTCGGAAAACCACAGCCTGTCACAGAACATAAGTCACTGAGGCAAATTACTTTCCATGAAAAGAAGAAACCCACCATGGCACATTTTCCTGCTTCTCAAGAAGGGCTGAAAATTCACATTCTTTGGAAATCTGATTTAGGTGAAATTGCCTGGTAATTCAGCAGCAGCTTAAGCTGAACTCCTCCTTGTCAGCATGATAGGAGACACTCTGAGGCCTGCCACGCGGTCCCTGGATGGTGAAGTCTCTTTCTGCTCTGAACCTGTCACCCAGTTGAAGAGCGGGGTAAAGATGAAATGGGTCACGACAAGGGAAACCGAGGCACAGCAGGTCGGGGTGAGAGCGAGCATCTGGAGACCTTCCCTGAGGTCTCGAGAGGGCTGCTGTGCCTGGCTTCATCTGCATAGTCCGTTGCTTCTTCCTTCCTTTTGGTGTCGCGTCTGCTGCAGGCCCTGCCAAGGTGGATCTCACCGGCAGAAGCTGCAGACGCGGGGCTTTGCTGTTTAAAATCCTGTGTTGCAAATAATTTCGTAGCAACTCCAAACCTGAAGTGTGTTGTGGTCGATCACCTCTCTGCTATCCATGTGAGTGGAGTGCCCTGAAATGACATTTTGGCAGCATGTAATGATGTGCTGGTGATTGAGCCGGGGGAGTGGGGCTGTGTTCGGGGCTCTCGAGGGGCCTGCCACTTTCTCTGCGTCCTGGGCCGTGAGCTCAGTGACTGGAACAGACCTTCTTCACCCTGCTGGATGCCAGCCCTCGTGCCCTGCAGGACACATAGATGCATAGATGTTCTTTTGATATATATATTTTTTAAAGATAGAAGGACTGTGTGTGTGTGTGTGTGAGAGAGAGAGAGACAGAGAGAATCAATTTTTAATTATTTGTTGAGTTTTTCACGTGGCTTTCGTTGCTCCGACATTTAGTTGTGTACGTGGGTGCTGGGGTTTGAACCTGTGTACCTGCACATGCCAGGCAAGCGCTGTAACTGCTGAGCCACTGCTCCAGCCCCCACTTGATAAAATTTTAACCATGACAATCATAGGTAAAGCCACAGTATTTAAAAGTCAAAGTTAAGAGAGCGGAGACACATGCAATTTGTAAAATGGCTGTATTAGGCCATTCACCTGCTGTATCAAGACAAGAGACCCACATCTCTCACGGTGCTGGAGGCTGGGAGCCCGAGAGCAAGGCACTGGCAGATTTGGTGTCTTGTTGATGTTTTTCTTCCTGGCTTGCAGATGATGCCTATTTGCTGTGCCCTCACATGACCTTACCTGAGTGCATAAGTGCAGAGAGAGGGAGAGGGCTCTCCTCCTTGTCACACAAGGTCACCAATCCTATTGGATTAGCACTGCACCCCTCTGACTTCATTTAACCTTAATTGCTCCCTGAGAGCCCTATCTCCAAATAGTCACCTGGAGGTTAGGGCTTCAACATATGAATTTTGTGGGGACCCAATTCAGTCCACAGCATAACCTAGCATTACTATAGCACCCATGTTGGATCTGTGACTTTTTTGTCTTTTTCTGGTCTCACTGGGATCCAGCACAAGCTGAGGGCTTTCCCTGAGGATTGACCAGCCTCTCATTTGGAGGTACAGCCTGTTGTGGTTGGGTGTATGCAGAGACAGAGGGTAGGGATGGACCGAGGGCAGGGTGGGGTAGTGCTCCTGGGATGGCCGTCTGTGGGGCGGTCACTGCTCTTGGAAAACAGTCCTGTGCTCACAGTGCTTGCAAGCAGCTGCCCCAACCCGTGCTTGTCATCTGTCCCTGCCACCTTCCTCCCCTGGGACAGGGATAGGTGTGACTTTTAGATGCCTTCTGCATGAGAAAGAGTAGGGTGTCTTTCTTCTGATTCCAAATAAAGATGATATTAAAATACAGAATTATGTTTAAGAAAGTCTTTGTGAAATATGAAAGTTCTTGAAAAAATTGCTCCTGCCCTTTTCTTTTCACATGATTAATGGATAACATCAGCCCATGGGTATCTGCAGCACAGCTGTGCCCTGGGCATTCAACAGGGAGCTGTGTGTGTGCGTGTGTGTGCGGGTGCGCGTCCATGTATTTGTGTCAAATGTCATTCTTTAAGAAGTTATATCACTTGTAGGGGTGAAATATAGAAGAATCAAAAGATTGGGGTGGGGGCTGGAGCAGTGGCTCAGCAGTTATGGCGCTTGCCTGGCATGCACAAGTCCACAGATTTGAACCCCAGCACCATGCATACAACAAACTGTCAGAGCAAAGAAAGCCTGTGAAAAACTAAAATAAAATTGATTCTCTCTTTCTCTCTCTTACTGTCCCTTTCTGTTAAAAAATGAAAAGACTGCTGTGTGGCAATGTGGGGGTAATTCTGGTTTAAGAACATATTGTCATAACATATTGTCACTTTACATGCATTTATAATTGTACAATAACTCAACTCCTTAATAAAAAATTAAAAAAAAGAAATATCTGCTTGGTGCAGAGATATACACCTGTAATCCCAGTGACTTCAGAGGCTGAGTCAGGAGGTTCACAAGGGATGTGGCTAAGGGGTTAAGCACCCCTGGGTTCAAACCCTAGTACCAAAAAAAAAAAAATAGACATTATACTCTGAACTGCTCCCAAGACTCAGGACAGTGGAGCATTGGCCAGCACAGGACAGAGGAGGACCTCTGCACCAGGCCTGGGCTTCTTGCAGCCTGCAGCTCCGGGGTTCTGCAAGGCTCGTCCCTGAGCATTGCCTGTGAGGAGTCTCACGCCACCTTGAACCCCGCTCTGAGGAAAGCTTCTGTCCTCCCCACACAGCTGCCTCAGACCATGGTGCAGCTGTGTCCTCAGGGCACAGGAGCAGATGTGGGGGAGGCTTTTGCCCACAGACCTGCAGGGAGTTGCAGAGACGCTGAGAGTAATGACCCACCCGCGAATCCGACAGGAGAAGGGGCTCCCGTCGCCCTCCGTGTCGAGAATGCCCTTTTGAAATATGTTCTGGGGTTGTGGCTCCTCGCCTGTTAATTATATCACAGCCTTGGAAAGCTGAATAATTAATGGTCTCTGGGCATGGGAGCTGGGAATGTCATGTAAATGCTAAGGAGTAAAATGACTGCGTGCACCACCCAGAAATGCGGCTTTAAAGCATTCCGTGGTGGAAAGGTTAACTCAGAAGAGTTGGGAAGAGTTCTGTGGGCTTTCTTTGGTGTCTTGGGGTGTCTTGTTGGGTGAACCACCTTGCAGGAGACCCAGTTTCTGTGTCAAGCGCTATTTGAAAGCAAGTGGCCAGGGACCACTTTGAGCTCTGGGCGTGAAGTTGCCCGCCACGTTTAGGTAAAAGTTGTGTCTGTTGATTCTCTCCAGCCGGAGGCAGTCCGGGCCCAAGTCCAAGGAAGAGGTGAAGATCATTGAGCACCAAACCGAGTCGCTGCGGCTGATGCCTCACCCGGCCGCAGCGCTGGTCCTGACCTTTGCCAGCAGGTGAGATGGCTCCGGGGTGGGTTCTGTCCAGGAGAGGGTGAGGCCCTGGCATGAATAAGGATTAAGAGGAGAGGCAGGCACTGGGCTCATTTCTAACTACGAGTAGTAAAAGGCTAAACTCTGATGCCCAGGTTAAAAGGGAGGAACAAGTGGCCGTTGTCCATGAGGATGCGGGGGTTTCGGTATGAGGTTGGATTCTCCGCTCCCACTGGTGAATGGAATCTGGGCTGACTGCAGATTTCTGTGGCCAAAGGAGCCCATTTTTAGTGTTCGCAGCTATTCCCAGTTTAAACTGGGAATTTCTGCTGGCTGCAGATCTCTGCAGCCCAAATAGTGTTAGCAGCTCCCCAGCTAAGAGCTGGGTTTTCCCCGCTACTATAGAGTGGGGCGTTGCAGCTCTTGGTGTGTAACACACCCCAGGAATTCAGTGCCAATCTGCTTCTGGGTTCTTGATCATGAATATGAAGAACAAAATCAACGGACAATCCCAGAGTAAGAGTAAAAGGAGTAGGATTTATTTAAGGAAGGAGAGCAGAGACTCTGCAAGGTGGAGGGGCACCTGGAAGCAGGCCACCATCTGATGTGTGTTAGGCAAGCATTTATATTGGTTTGGGTGTGAGCCTTGATTAAGATTCGTGTAAAGCAGGCATTGAGGAAAGCACCAGCATCATTGGTTAACCT
>PVKS010029573.1:0-25234 GCA_004027875.1 Aplodontia rufa | reverse complement strand
TGCAATTACCCCCAGGAGTGACCCCCCAATTACCCTCCCTTATCCCACCCTTCCCCTTCCCACTATAACTCTAAAAAAAGTATTAAGTTGTAAAACATTACATCTTATCTGGATTTAACACATGCTAATAGACCAACTTTCTCATTGTCCAGGGTCTAGACCCCACCTCCACAGATGAGTGGAGACAATCAACCCTTAGATCTCTGGGTTAAGCTGATTTTACTCAGCATGATCTCTTCCATAGCCATCTATTTACCTTCAAAGGCTGCAATATCATTGTTTCTAATTGCTGTGTAATATTCCATGGTATAAATGTACCACAGTTTTTGGATCCATTCCATAGCCTAGCAATAATAAATTGTGCTGCTATGAACATAGATGTTGCTGTGTCACTATAATGTGCTGATTCTAAGTCCCCTGTAAAGATACCCAGGAGTGGAATAGCAGGGTCATATGGTGGACTCATCCGTAATTTTTTGAGGATTCTCCATACTGCAGGGAGTTTCTTTTTCTTTTCTTTTCTTTCTTTTTTTTAAGAGAGTGAAGGATAGTGAGAGAGAGAGAAAGAGAAAATCAATTTTTATTTAGTTTTTCATGTGGCCTTTATTGCTCCTACACTTGGTTGTGTATGTGGTGCTGGGGTTTGAACCTGGATCCTTGTGTATGCCAGGCAAGCGCCGCAACCACTGAGCCACTGTTGCAGCTGGTTTCAGGGAGTTTCCAGGCCTTCTGTCTGGACTGAGATAAAATCGTTGATCACCTTGTTCTGAGGGCTTCAGCATCCTGGACTGCACAGCTACTGTTTCCTCCAGCTCTCCAGCCTGATATATGTTGATTCTGTTCCTCTGAAGAACTCTGACTAATACAAAGAGTATGTTTACTGAGCCATCCATAAGTCCCTTAAAAGCCAGTCAGTTCTCTTCCACAATGAATTCTTTGGTGTCTTAGTAAGCGTCAGGAATGGTGCCAAGAGCTAGAGGCATAAAACCTAAAATCTTAACTTTGATACCTTATGCTCAGTACTAGCTAAGAGGGACTTTCAGTAGATTATGACTGATATATTAAATTATCAATTTATAACATCCAAATAAGATTACTATGGAGGATATTTAACATTCTGACAGCTTCCTACACTGTTATAATTACAGAGCCTATTAATATATTTAAATCACAGATTTGAAATTAATAGGGGATGTTAGGTCAGTGATAATAATATACCAGGATATTATTATAGTTGATATTATAATTATATAAGAAGCAGATTTGGTATAGGACATCCCAAACTGATGGTGCCTTGATAAGTTCACTGCAACAAGAAAGCATCTGATGTCTGAAAATCCCAACCACTAAGAGGTCACTCTACAGAGGCACTAATGCAAATTCACAGATTGGCTCCAGCATGAGCAACCTCTCATCCTGACCCAGCATTGTAAAGTCCTCCAATGGGCTATATCAGGCAGGTGTCTGCCAAGCTGCAGAACACGATATGGATTCAAGGCAATTCATTAGGGATTTACTCTGACTAGGCGTTACTCTGTGTTAGGTATTGTGCTGGGCATCAAGATGCATAACTAATTCATAAGTCCAGAGAGCTAAATTGTGGTGTATTAATGGACCCCAAGGTTTAACCATCTGAATTTTCCTTTTTGAAGACTATTTCAAGTCACTTTAAAATAACAATTAGTAGGAATTATATAAATACTACCTCATTTACTCTTCACATTTACTCATTTACTCTTCACTGTTATCCTCTGCCTTTTAAAATTTCAGGAAGCTTTGACATAAAGTAGGCAAGGGTGGTACCTCTGGTAACTGGAGGATCCTCATGCAGTGGGAAATGAAGGCCATTCAGCAATCACTGGCATGCATTTTGAATCTGTACCGAGAAGTTGCAGAGTAAATGCAAATCTTACCTTTGCCAAGAACTTAATTTGCCACAGGGACACTACTCCCAGAACAATGAAGATGAAGGCAGCACTGCAAATAGATGCTCAAAAACAGGAGCCTCTGCGGGGCAGGGGGGGGGTCATAATGGCCATTTCCAATTTGTTCTTTCTTTTTTCTTTTTCTTTTATTTTTAGAGAGTTAATTTTTTTTTAATCTGGTTTTTATTTTTCCGCCACTTAGTTGTGTATGTGGTGCTGGGGGTTGAACCCAGGTCCTCACACATCCCAAACAAGTGATCTACCATTGAGCCACCTCTTCAGCCTCCCGATTCCAATTTTTTAGTGTTCTTCTCTTCCTACCCTATCACCCCCTCCAGTCTTTTTAGTGAAGTGTTTCTGTGTATGTATGAGAATGTGCATGTGTTTTCCTTTTTTTTTTTTTTTTTTAAAGAGAGAGGGACAGTGAGAGAGACAGAGAAAGAAATAACTTTATTTAGTTTTTCACATGGCCTTAGTTGCTCCAACACTTAGTTGTGTACGTGGTGCTGGGGCTTGCACCCGGGTCCTCGTGCTTGCCAGGCAAGCGCCGAAACCGCTGAGCCACCGCTCCAGCCCCATGTGTTTTCTTTTTACATTTGAAGTAAATGACGGTGTACAATTGTATTTGTAATACATGGGAAAGTCAGTTGGCCAGTGATTGAAAGTCCATAATGAGTCATAAATATTAAATTTCTCTTGAAGCATTTGGCTCTCTGCTGTTTCCTAGATAATGTGTGTAAATCCAGGTCTCATCAGCTTATGAACCACAGATTGAGTACATGCTGGATTACCACTAGGTCCCCCTGGAATAGAACCTTCTTCTCAAGGGACAAGCACTCAGACAAGCCCCTCATGCTCTTTATTGTGTTCAGCTCAGAGTCCCAAAAGAGGGCAGGGAGAGTTCACATGTAATTTTCTCTCCTGTTTGTACTTCTGTCATCCTTGTGTTCCAGTCCAGCTCCTGACATCCGTCTCATTAGTTTTCTAATCATCTGTCTTGGAGAGTTTCCTGGGACTCTCCTGGGGCTACTTATGAGGAAGTGCTGACCTAACCTTTACTTCAAGCACCCTTGAAATGTCTGTTCTCGCTGCTGTTGCCACCTGGAACTCTGTGACCGCCTGACTGTGAATCTCTATCACCAAATCTCACCTGCAGTGGTTCTCGAGGCTGCCAAGACTCTGTCAGGCTGCCCATGTGCTGTCCCTGCTTTGCTTTTGACCTCTGCTGCTCATATCTCCAGCTGGTGGGGAAAAACATTTACTGGCTTGTGTTCCTCTGTTTGTAAAGTAAGAGATATTTCAATACAGTTTCTTGAGCAGCCTAGTGTTGAAGTTCTATTTGCTTTGTTTTATATCTTTGTCCTACCCTAGACACTTAAGCAACTCCAAGCGTTGGATCAGGGTTGTTGCCATGTAGCATCATTCCACATGATGAATCTTGGTGGACACCCTACTGCTGTCTGTCACAACCCGTAACTTGGTACCCATCCATTGCCCCAAGGCATCCTGCACTCCTGTCTGTGTCTGAACTCTACCTGCAAAGAGTATTCAAGTATTTCCCTGTGCCTTGAGGAGGTGACAAAGCATTTAGCACTACATCACTCCCTTTTTCCAACTTCTGAGTAGGTGCATTGAGAATACAGAGGACAAGGAATGTATCCGAGAGCAGGGAAAGTGAGGCTGGATATGGAGTAGGGTTAGTCATTGCTGAAATTTAGGCTGGACAGCAAAGAAACTCAGTGCTTACTCCACCAGGCCAATACAAATTTCCAAAGAAAGGCCAAGACTGGAAATTGAAGAAAATATAAAACAGAAGGGTCAGGTCACAGCAAGTCAAAACCCAGAAAAGCCAAAAGGAAATATGATTCAAGGGCAGAGTAAAGTGGAAGTACAAAACCTATTCACCTGACTGGCATGGAAAACAGATCACAAAAGGCAAGAAAATCTATACAAAGTAAGAGAAGCCAGAGCACAAGCAAAGTAACAACAAATGGCATTGAGAGGGGTCCTAAAGATCCAGGCAACCAGCTCCGTCACATTAAACTGTTCTCTTGCCTAGATGAAAGCTACTCTCAAGTAAATCTGGCCTGAAGATCTTTTTGAAGCAAGCATCTGACATATGAGCTCTACCCAAATAAATTTGAAAGTCAAATATATACACACATAGAAAAAGTAGGCTTGAGATTCTGAGAGCTGGGGTGAGATTAAGCAGGTGAAGAAAGATTAGAGAATAACGGACATGTACCAGAACTGGAGAGAAACCTGCTCAGATTGAATGAAGAAGGGGAGAAGGTCCAAGAAAACAACCTTCAAGTGAAAAATGGATAAATGGGTGTCTTAAGAAAGGATTTGAACAGCTGGTGGAAAGTTTGGGATGAGTTAATGAGACGTGATTTTAAAATTAGCACAGAGAGGATGACTACTCCTCTGGAACTTGCCCCTCCAAGCAAGCCAAAATGAGATAGAGGTAAAATACAAATATGAGTGGTCAGGAGGTAATGACTGTTGTCCATGAGTACAGGAAACCTATGGGTTTATTATACTCCATGTGTTTTTGAACTTTTTGTTTTTAATACTAAGTGCACTGAAACTAAAAGTGTGTTCAGGAATGGAAGGAATCAAAGTAGACTATATGGCTCAGCTGTAAACAATTTATCAGACATATTAGTATTAGCATCCTCTATTGATGTGATCATAATCATGCTATAACTACATTGGGAGAAGGAGTAGATAGGAGTGGAGTGTGAAATGGAGTTAATTCTTAATCTTCAATAAGAGAGGTTTGGCTTTGGTCAGATGCCTTAAAACATTTTAGTTTTTGTACCACCATTTGGCTGTTGCCTTTGGATCTATTCACTGCTTTCCCCCTGCAAAGTATATTTCTCAAGCTCCTTTGCCATCTAGCTTTGGGCCACATTCATTTAATGAGAGATGGTGGGAGAAAGGGAGAATCAGTTTCCTCTGCTTCTGACAGTGGCTGCTCTTCTTCATGCTTCCTGCTCCCCACAGATCAGCACCCTTTTATAATCCCAGCCCCCATCTGATGGATTTTAATCAGAGATGATTCAGTACTAAAACCATTCTTTTAAAAAAAAATGAACAAACTTTCCTTTAAAAGTTGAAATTTTTAATCATTCTTTCACATTCTTTTTAAGTTTTTCAATTTTTCATTCTGCTTCCTTCATAATTTTATATAAACTTAATATTGAAAGTCTTTCATTAGTCATCCTATCAAGCAATGTGCAACAAAATATGTACATGACTCTTTTAATTGGTTTAATTTCCTATCGCCACAAGTCTTAATGTGATCAAATTTCTTCTGGACTGAATTGTTATTAAATTTATTTTTGGTAAAAAATTATTTTTGGTAAATACTTGGTATTAACAACATTTATAATACAAAATTTGACAAGTAACGGAAAAATAAGGAGTATAATTTTAGTGCAATGCTGTCCAATGAGATAAATCTGTTGGATTTTTTTTTTTTTTTACTTCATTAGGTCATACAACTGTGGACAAAATGGCTTATTGCCAACAGAAAGAAAAGTCAACACTCATTCTATCTCAATTTTTGGTTTCTGTAAATGAAAACACTAAGACACTATGTTCACCTGAATAAGTACATGGATGGCCATTATTTTTTCTTTCAAAAAGCATTGCTACCTGATTCATTAAACTTCTTTCCTGATTTTAAACCAAACTTCACACAATGCTCTGTCATCAAAAGTATTTTTTTAATAATATGTTACCTAACAATTTCATTGGATCCTTCTTTGATTTTTTGGAATGCAAAATATTGGAAATCATCTGAAATGTAAAACAAACAAACAAAATATTTTAACTGATACATTTGAGTCATTCAATTGCTAAAGACTTTATTTCAGGAAAGGCAGTCTTTCTACAAACTTAGAAAATTATAATTAATTATAATTACTACCCTTCAGTTTAAAGGAATTTATTCAACTTTGGAAGGAATTGAGAAAAATCAAAATATTATTAAACTTACTATGTATTTACATATGCAATATTTTTATAAAGCATTTTTATTTAATCATAAACTTTAACCATACCTTCTTTGAAATCTTAGGCATAGATATACCTCATGGAGGCTATGGGAATTCTCTGTCATTTAACTTGGTTAGAAAGGTCAAGTGTCATTATCCATCAGTCGTGTAAGATCTATTCTTTGTTAAAAAAAAACATTTGATTCGATTTTCAGTTGCAGTAACCATATTATTATATACTTCATAGACTATGTTTTTAAATGACAGGAAAAAAATAGACCCCATCTTATAAAATGACATTACGAAAATTATTCAGGATGAGATTACTGTAGATCTAATGAATTGAATACATCTATTCCATAATAAGTTTTAAGATAATATCTTTTTACTCATTTTCTACCTAATGAGAAAGAACATACCATATTGCTAAAATTATGTTATTTACAAAGCAAGAATTTGATTAAAAGGCACAGAATTCAGTAAATATATTCTAATGCTTGTCTCTTAGAAGTAATTCAGTAGGAATTAAAATGTTTAAATCATAAATAAATTCACTATTCATTAAATATCATCATCAGACTTATGTACTTTATGAAAGTATTTTTTAGATTATACTGCTAAAACATAATTGGATGATTGGTTAGCTAGCATTTTTTGTTGTTGTTGTTAGTAGAACTGAAAATACTTAAGTATTTTATGGGATAAAACCAAATGCACCTTTATTGCATTTTATATAAAGGTTTCAAAACAGATTTTGATAAAATAGCTACCACTGTTAAGTAACATATTCTAATCTCAAAGAAATCACATAAAAGTTTTACCCATGGGTTTTACCCACAGCATCTTGAAAATTTTATTACTACTGGGAAATATTTCAATTATATTTAAAAGAATCAATAATAGCAATCTATACTGGTTTTGCTGTGGGAAGGTGCTTTTTTGTTCTCAGCTAATTGTGTGTCATAAGGATAATTGTGGAAAACAGCTGAAATGAACTTGCATTTTGACATTTTTAAAGTTATTTCAGCGTTCAATACTTTCTACTGCTTTCCTTTGCTCCTATTGGACCTTCCCTCAGAGCAATGCAATCTTAATAGTTGGAGGATTGAATTGATCATTACCACCCTACTTTATCGTCTATCCGAATTCTAAATATGTCAGTAAGGACACAAAATATCAATTTTGCAAGAACAAACTTCACCTTTAACAGCAGTGTAGGAAGCCTTGCCAGGTTATGGTGACATGATTGACCATTAACAGAGTCTGTCGTCTTTTATTTGTCACTCTTAATGCGCACATACACCTGGAAAGACTTCCGGACAAATAAGAAATACCTTGTATCATTAAGTGGGAAAAGAGCTATTGAGAACTCAGATTCTATTTCAGCTACTACAATTTTAGGAAAGAATCATGTACAAGTTGAAGGCCTAAAAATGAATATCTATATCCATGCCTATGCATCCTTTGAAAAAGCACCGTGTGGCCCAACGTGAGAACCACTGGCCTAGTCGATTTTACATTTGCAGTGTGTGGATTTAGCTAAGGGTCCTCCACTTAGCTTTCGTTATTTGTATGAGATGTAACATACAGGGGTCCCTCTCACTTATTAACTTACCCAAGTTTTCCTCTAAGAAGTCTCTATTCCAGAGGATCTTGTAAAAGTTTGATCCCCTTTAACTGATTTTAAACTTGGTCTGATATCAGTCTTCAACAACCAACTTCAGTCGCCTCTGCTGTGGTACAATAAACTCCTTTAAACTGCTTTGGTCATGGTCACTTCCTGATTTGGGTGTGAGCTGAAAAATTGCCCATTGTGAAGTGCCAGGACACTTCCTATGCAACACAATTAGCAACACTCCCAAGGGATCATTGCCATGTCTTAGCCACATCACATTCCTACTCCGGTGAGTTTCATTTACATATTCAGTAAACGTTATTTTTTAAATGTTGATATAACTGATTCTAATGATTTGCAATTTTATCATAATTTTTAACCCGTCATAATTTTGTTAATGAACATCAAATATTCCACCTTTAAATGTTCTTTTAAAAAGGGACATTTAACATCATTTCCGTTTATTCACTTGTTTAGCAAAGAGTTATTAAAAACTTGTGTGCCAGGCTCTCATGGCAAGAGATGTGAATACAAAGATAAAAAAGAAAAAAAATAGAATTTCCAACAAGAGACATGGAGAACAGATTAGGGCTTGCCAGGGCACAGGAATAGAGTAGGGGTGAGAGTAACACCGTGAAGGACAGCACAAGGGAATTCCTTTGTGGTTATAGAACAGTTCTGAGTGCAAAGGTAGATATAAACCAGAGGCTGGCAAACTTTTTCTGTAAAGGACCACATAGTAGGGGCTGGAGCGGTGGCTCAGCGGTTTCGGCGCTTGCCAGGCAAGCACAAGGACCCGGGTTCAAACCCCAGCACCATGTGCACAACTAAGTGTTGGAGCAGCTGGGGCCATGTGAAAAACTAAATAAAGTTGTTTCTCCCTTTCTCTGTCTCTCTCTCTCTCACTGTCCCTCTCTCTTTAAAAAAAAAAAAAAAAAAAAAAAAAAAGGACCACATAGTAAATATTTTAAGAAAGTTATGCTTGGAGAATCGATATTAGCAAAAAAGGTTAGTCTTACATTTGGTTCACTCTGAAAAATCTGAAGCTATACAGCTATAGACAGAGCCTCTAAATTTGAATCTCCCCTTCTGGGATGAAGTTACAGGCCCTGGTAACAGAACAAAGGAGTGCAAAAAAATCCGTGGGGAATGTGGAGGAGGAAGAGGCAGCTAGAAAGAGGATGGTTGTGCATCTTGGGCTGATACAATAGGAAAAGCAGAGATTTATATTAAGGTTGCAAAGCACAGCCCATGGGGCAAATACGGCCTACTGCTTACTTTTGTGAATAAAGTCTCATTGGATCATAGCTACTTCCATTCATTTTTATATTATCAATGGCTATATTAGACTGCAACAGCAGACTATGTGGTTCACAAAGCCTACAATATTTACTATCTGGTTTTGTTTTTTGTTTTTTGTTTTTTTTTTAGAGAGAGTGACAGTGAGAGAGGGAGAGAATCAGCTTTATTTAGCTTTTATCTGGCTTTATTTAGTTTTTCTTATTTAATTTTTCATGCTCCAACACTTTGTTGTGTATGTGGTACTGGGGTTCCAACATGCATACTCATGCATTCCAGTTAAGCACCTTAACCACTGAGCCACCGCTCCAGCCCTTAGTATCTGATCTTTTATGAAAAAGTTTGCTGACATCCCTCTCCACAACCAGTTGTACACAGACAATAATCAACTCCATATGAAACTTAGTGCTTCCACTGATATGAGCTTGGCCCTCACACATTTGAGGAAAAATGAGGAATTTATCTTCCGGTGATCTTCAAATAAGAAAACTGAAATTCAGAAAATTAAGTGTTTTGCCTAAGGTTATGTAAGTAGAAAAGATATTCTGATTTCTTGGTCAGTTAATTTTCTTTCACTTCCACTTTGTTTCTTCACATATAATAAAATACTAAATTTCAGCCAATGTCTCTTTCAATGATAAGAAATTCTAAATGATTACCATACATAAATTTAACTGTTCAGATTTCTAAAGCTCACAGTTTACCAAACTTATAGTTATGTCGGAGGGTGGCCTGGTATCCTTATTGACCCACCAATTCACCCAGAAAACCCTTATTGAGTCAGAAGATTCAACCCAAAGTCATCTCATCATGACACCTTCCTAACTGGTCATATTCTTTTTTTATGTGCTCTATGTTTCCCCTGCTATTCATCATGGATTTATTGTATTTTATTATGTTTGCCTATACAAGATTTCTGTGTTCAATATCAATCTATATTTATTGGACTATATAAAGCTTGTCCAGAATCATGTCAGTTTTGCTGAGTCCAGAGAACACAGTGCCTGGTACGCAAATGTTTCTTAAGTAAAAGAAAGCATGATTTGTTCTTAACAGAGCTGATCTTCACAGGCCATCTTTCTGATTGATGCCGATTCCATCTCTAGTTGAATAGCATTAACAGTGCAGGGTATTCCACTTTGGAACAGCTCTAATAACTAGTGTTTTTAAAGCGCTGGAACCTGTCTCTCCAATTTTTAGCAAATAGTTGTAACTCTTGCCAGCAGGAAAGGAATAAACAAGCATTTTCCCTTCCTTATCACTTTCCCTGAGAAACTCTTCTCTGTGTTATAGATGAGAGGCCCCAGTTATTTTTTTAGGCATTTTTTTTCTTGACATGATTCTTGAGCCTGACATTACTCTGATTGGCCTCATTTCTGTGGTGGTGAAGAGAATAGACGGCCCAGTCAGAATTCATGATTGGAGCTTAGTGCTGTGTTCATTAACTTCAGAAAACTTAGCGTGCTTCACAACCTCTCTTTGCCTTCATTTCATTTGTAAAATGGAAATAGTAATAGTATTTTTATGGTTTAGAAGTGAGCTGTCCCCTCAAAAGCTCATGTCGAAGACAATGCAAGAAGGTTTAGAGGTGAAATGGTTGGGTTACAAGAGCCTAACACAATCAGTGAATTAATCCTCTGGTAGAGATTAATTGAGTGGGAGCTGTAGGCAGGTAAGGTGTGGCTGGAGGAGGTGGATCACTGCAGGCATGCCTTTGGGGTTTATATCTTGTCCCTACTGAGTGGAGCTCTCTCTCTGCTCCCTAGTGGCAGGGTCCCCAGCTGCTTTCCTCAGCTGCTTTCCTCAGCCGCATCATTCCACTGTGATATCTTGCCTTACCTCAAGCCCCAAGGAATGGAGCTGGCTGTCTATGAACTGAGACCTCAGAGTCCATAAACAGCCACAAGCCCCAAAATAAACTTTCTCGCCTCTAAAATTATTCTTCAGGGGGCTGGAGCAGTGGCTCAGCAGTTTCGGTGCTTACCTGGCAAGCACGAGGACCCAGGTTCAAACCCCAGCACCATGTGCACAACTGAGTGTTGGAGCAACTAAGGCCATGTGAAAAACTAAATAAAGTTGTTTCTCTCTTTCTCTGTCTCTTTCACTGTCCCTCTCTCTTAAAAAAATTTAAAAAATATAAAATTATTCTTCAGGTCTTTTGATCACAGCAGTGAAAAGGCTGACTAAAATAAATCTTCACATTAATAAATAAAGAATACATGAATTATTATATAAAAAATACCTTAGAAAGGTGCCTGGTCTTGACCACGCAAGCACTCTTCAGAAGCAGAACAGCAATGACATTTTAACACTATGTAGTGTCTCTTATGATTATTCTTCTATAAGTGACTCAGTCACAGTTCAACTGGGGAAGCAGATAAGTTATAGAATAAGGATATTAATATGGATGGTCCCTAACTTACAATGCATTGACTTAATGTGTTTTCACCTTTATAATGGTGTGAAAGTGGTATGCATTCAGCAAGAACCATATTTCTAATTTTGAATATCAATCTTTTTTCTGGGCTGATGGTTTGTGGTGCAATGCTCATGCGATGCTGGGCTCCACAGCTCCTAGTCACTCCTACAATCACAAGAGTTGACAACTGATACTCTAGAGCACGCTGTGATGCTAAGGGAGGGTGTTTGGTAGGACAGGTATAGTAAGTGCATTTTTGAATGATGACATTTTAAACTTTCTATGGGTTTATTAAGATGTAAGTTGAAGAGCATCTATTTAAGAATTGCATAACTGGGGCTGAAGCAGTGGCTCAGTGGTTATGACGCTTGCCTGAAATGCATGAAGATGCAGGTTCACAACTAAGTGTTGGAGCAACAAAAGTCACATGAAAAACTAAATAAAATTGATTCTCTCTTTCTCTCTCACACACACTGTCCATCTTTCTTTAAAAAAAATGCATAATTATGGGAGGATGTGGGGATGTGGAAGAAGCACCCGGGAAAGGAGAGGAGTCACAATCTGAAAGGACACTGGTCATCTTGCCGAACGGGTGGAAATGCCTAGGTAAAATTTGTGGACTAGTGTTCTAGCATCCGGTGATGAGATGGAGGCCCCCACTGGTCAGTAATCAGGAAGAAGGACCAGATAGATGTAGAGAATAAAGAGGACTTGTCATTACGACGTCACTGAATCTACCAGCCACCTCCTTCAGAGACCATAATACTGCTGCTTTACTTCTGCCACCCAAATCTCAAGGAAGAACCTCTTTGGCCAACTCTAACTCAGAAGCCCACAGTGAAGGGGACTCAGGAAGTGCACTTCCTTCTTAGCCAAGTTAACAATAAAAGATACAGTACATTATGTGGAATTGGTTCAGCAGGACAGAACAGCAACGCATGTGGGCCTCCTGCAGATTCCAGGGAAGCTTCTCCAGAGCTCGCATGATCTTGTTGGTTGATCAAAGCAGTTGTTTCATGTTGAACTTTCTGACAGCGAAAATCTCAAACCCCTTTCACATGTCCTGCTGCTGAACTTATTTTAGCCAACTAACTCAGGAGTGCATAGTAAAGATGACTCACAAATAGCAATTCCATCTTAACCAAGTGAACAATAAATGAAAATAAACATTATAACTGGTATATTTTATTTTTCATAGTTTACTTTCATTAAAATTTCAATATATAAATTTGCAGTTAGGATTCTACCTGTTCCAATTGACATCATTTTGTGTCTTGATTCTCGGATGCACATATTAGTTAGCCCACAGACATATGCACGCATATTGGGTAGACCCTGAATAGGATATGTCTCTACAGTATTTCTCAAACTGGTATTCCATGGAGCATAAATTCACAAGATTTTCAGATAATACTGTGTAGTAGATTGCCCTCTTCCTACCACACTAAAAAAACTTTGGAAAACACTGGGTTCAACAAATTCTACAGATTGCTTTTCTGATTAACATTCCCGAGATTCTAAAGCTCCCCACTTACTGAGACTTCAAGCACCAACGCAAGGGTGTTGTGACCCTGACATTACCGTGAACAACTATGCACAATATTGAAACTTATCACCATCACCCTAATCAATCTCATTGACATTTACCTCTTTCTCAGTTCACTTGGTTGGGGGCTAACTAACAAGTTGACCCTGATTAACTTTCTTAATTCTGAATCTCAGAAAGAAGATATGGGAAGTGGGTGGCCAGTGTTTTCCCTTTTCCTCTCAGAAGAGCCTTGAACTTCTTATGTATCAGCTCTTTCTAGTACCAGATTTACATCCCAAGAACCTAGAAGAGTGGCAGGATTGGTAAAATCAAAATAGATTCCTCAGGGCTGCAGATAAAACTCAAACTCAGTGGTGGAGTGTTTGCTTAGCATGTGCGAGGCCCTGGGTTTGATCCCTGGTACTAAAAAAAAAAAAAAATAGGTTCCTAATATTGCCATTTATAAAAATGAATGGTCACATAAGTGTCTCTATTCTGAATAAGAAGGGCTGCTCCTGTGATCTTTTTGTCTACATCCTTAGATAAAACAGAGGCTGGGATTCTCATGATCTGCTCAAATCTTGTTTAATCTCTGTTTTGACAGGTACCCAGTTATTCACCTCCTAGGATTTCAAGGAGACTTAAACACTCTGTATAAAGTGCTTAGCAGTTTGGCGTATGGAATATATGTTCCATAAAGGAGACTTATTAGCATGACTGATTATTTTAATCTTCCTAATTATCTTAAGGTCCACAGGGACAAGGACCAAGTCTATGTATGTGGCTTTTGGGCAATGAGCACAGTGTCTGGCTCATAATTGGCTTAATAAATATTTATCAAAGACATGAAGTTGCTTATTTCACATTTTTCTTTTTCCTATGCCTTATGTTTCTGGGACTCAATTTGGCTAAAGTAATAATTGTATTCAAAGGAAACATTTACTATCCTCAATTCAATTTCCTCTAAAAGCACAATGCAACAAGGCAAAGCAGAGCTTCAAAGTCCATTTGTAGTTACATCAACAACCTTGGAAGATCAATTCCAAAACTCAATCAGTTGGTTGAAGAACAATATTTTGGTCTACACTGTCATACACACACACACACACACACACACACACACACACTCATGAAGTCACTGCCTTGATGATATTTCAACAAATCCTAAAAATCTGGGGTGAAATCTCAGCCTCCTCCAAACAGAGCTGGTGATACTCCAGAATTTTTCTGCCTGTAACTGGGTAATGTTAGTAATAAGGGGACCATCCAAAATGTTACCTGATAGCAGGGAATATCATAATCCAACTTTGCATATGGAATTCCAGCTCCATTCTTATTCAAGAAGTATAGAAATGAGGCCACCATTGAGAATACCCGGCCATTCGAAATACAGACTACATATTCATACCTACATAGAGAAAGCAAAACATCAGCTACCATTCTACAAATCTGTCATCCTGATAAGATGACTTCTTGCTTTCCATCAGCCTTCTTCTATTTTGACTCTGGATTAAGGGGAAATAGCAAGTGAAGGCTCTTCTGAAACAGTGCCTCTCAGCAAGATCTGAAGGAAGGGACCTGGCTCTTCAACTGGAAGTTCTCTGAAAATAGAATAAGGTAGAATAGAATAAGAAGTAGTTAATTCCCTATAGCCAGACAGGGTATCTGATAAAAATAAATAACCCTTTGGAAACCACACACCACCACGTTACACAAGGAAAGTGTTATGGACTGATGTCTGTGTCTCTCCCAAATCAATTGTAAGTTCTCACTTACATTTGGTGATGGAGTCTTTGCGAGTTCAGTATGATTAGAAAAGGTCATTACAGTAGGGATCTCATGATGGAATTACTGACGTTATAAGAATACACAACAGAGATCTCCCTCTCCACCCCATTTCCAACACAAAAAAGGTCCTGCACACAAGATGGCAGCTGCCCACAAACTAGAAAAAGTGTACTCACCAGGACCTTCACTGTCTAGAAACATGATCTTGCACTTTCTAGTCTTCAAGTGGTGAAAATATTGAATTTGTGTTGGTTAAACTACTCACCCTGTGGTAAGTTATAGCAGCCCAAGCTAATTAATATTCTTTCACATCTCCAACTCCCTACTTCTCTTATTTCTAAGAGTTGGTAAGTATTACCAGTATCTCCCTCCACATGTTTCAGAAACATATTTCCATTACAAAGCTTCTTAAACAAAGGAACTTCAAGAATATTCAACCAAATGGCGCTAAGGAACCCAAAGACACTTATCACCGGTTTTCTCCTAAACCCAAGTTATTATACAAGTTATAAATCCCTAAAGATAATGTAATAGTTTACAATTTATGCTTCAATAAATTTCTACCATATAACAGATTAAAACAACATAAATTTATTTTCTTGCAGGTGATGAGTCTGAAATTAGTTTGGCTCCTCTTGAAGGTCCCAGGGGAGACTGCTTCCCAACACTTACAGCTCCGTGAGGCTGCCAGAATTCCTTAGCTTTATTTGTCATTCCTAGGCTTTCTGCACATGGGTCACCCAGGATGATCTCCCCACAGAAAAACCCTTAACTAAATCACATCTGCAAAATCCTTTTTGCAATACAAGGTAACTTTCACCAATTCCAAGGATTAGGGCCTGGACATTTCTGGAGAATAATATTTAGTCTGTCACAAACAAATACCACCACAAAGACGTATCCTGTGTGATTGATCTTATGCAAAATTTTTAATTTCTCATTTAATGTTACAGTTGTTGATCTATTTCTCTATATGTTACTGAAAAAATGGTGATTTGGCAAAATTTAGAACTATGGCAAGACAATTTGACTAGCAAATTATGTTTTCCTGAGAGTAACCTAATTTCCTGGTGTAATATGAGGTTTAATTCTGCAACAGTAGGGAAAGGTGGTAAAAGCTATCTTCCCTTCTCTTGTGAAAGGCATCACATTATCCTCATTTGTGAGTGAAAGGATTTTATGTTAATAAAAAGGCAAAAATCATTTTAATAAATTAGATAGTTTTGCAAGTTGAAAACTACCATGCCTTTTGAGATATTTCAGATACTCGTATGAGAAAAAATAGCTTTGGCTCAACGAAAATAAATGTAAACAGGTGAGCAGAAAGAAGCTTATGATTGAATGCATATGAAGTATGCATATAAATTTGAACATGATAGGTAATCAATAAATATTTGTTTCATATAAAATTGGAATGGGAGTGATTTTGGAATTCTCTAATAAGTCTAACCCTCTCATTTTATACATTAAGCAACTAAGGCCCAGAAGTAATCTAAAATCACAGACCTGTAAAAACTCCTTTGGCATTAATGTTTAAGGATACAATACATCACAGAAACCAGGTGTGGTGACATGCACCTATAATCCCAGCTAATCAGAAGTTTAAGGTAGGAGCTTTTCTTGAACCAAGGAGCTTTAAAAAATGATGAATTTTTTTTATCTTGAGATAATTGTAGGATCTGTGAGATAAATATCATATATTCATGCAGGTTGAGTAGCCCTTGTCTGAAATTCTTGGGATCAGAAGTATTTGGAGATTTTAGATTTTTGGATTAGGGATGCTCAACAGGTATATAACATATTGATATGTAACTTTTTGAGACAGCGTGTCTTCTAAAAAGACAAATTTAAAGTGATTTGATGCTAATCTAGCAATACTGGTATTGTGTCTCTTTGATAGGATGTATAACCTTGGGGGTTGTCAAATTCTACTATGTTTCATAATAGGCCACAATTATAACTGTAGGCCCGCAGATCTTTGGAAAAATATTATTTATACAATACACATTTTAAAAAGTCCTCCAGAGCAGCACATCAAAGCATGAACAGCATAACTGATCTCTAAGAAGAGAAATGGGATCGGGGAGGGGAAGGGCACGCTGTGGGCTCCCCTTGTCATATTCCTTGAATTTCATTTGCACAATGAATATAATCCTGAATAACCTAAGCAGATTACTTCAATGTCTCAGTTTCTTGACCAAAGAGTGTCTTATCAAATGTGTAATCAAATGACAGACCGGAAGAATCCCTAGGGAGAAATCATTCAGGAGAATGATCTAGGGAGCATACCAAGAAAGGAAATGGTCCGAGCTGAAGCACACGGAATTAAAACAATATGTAAAGCATACACATTGTTGTAAAGATGAAATACAAAAAAGTAAAATGAAGAAGTTCATTTCTACCTTCTGCTAAATCTTCTCTAAAATAAATGAAAAGATTTCAAACATAATTTCCTCGACTGGAGCAGCGGCTCAGTGGTTATAGCACTTGCCTGGCATGGGCGAGGATGCAGATTCAAATCCCAAAGTCAGAACAACAATAAGCCACATGAAAAGCTACATAAAATTGACTTTTTTTCTCTCTTACTGTCCCTCTCTCTCTCTTTAAAATTAAAAAATTAAATTAAAATAAAATACTATTTTCTGAGACTGTGGGGCAATGGAGACTGTGAGAGCCTTTGGAAGTCCTGAACTCCAGTGTTGAGGCTCTCCTTTACCAGCTACAGGGTAAAGATGTCTTTCTACTAGCATAGTTCGTCGGTGGATGAGAATATTGCAATCAATCTGTAAGAAGACATAGAAATTTTTCTTCTAAAATTACTGCAATCGCACACCTGTAATCCCAGTGACTTGAGAGGCTGAGGCAGGAGGATTACAAGTTTGAGGCCAGCCTCAGCAACTTAGGCCCTAAGTAACTTAGGGAGACCCTGTCTCAAAATAAAAAAAAAAAGAAAGAAAAGGCCTGGGGATGTGCCTCAGCAGTAAAGTGCCCCTGGGTTCAATTTCTGGTATCAAATAATAATAATAAAAACAAAATAAAAATAAAAAATAAGATCACTGCAGTCAACTGTGATTGCACAATTTCCAGATCATAAACATCCTAATATAAAGGGAAAAGCAAGGGATGTGAGGGTCAGAAAGTCTAGGAGACTGAGGTGGAGGTGGGGTTGGGATAGATAGGCTCAGGTAAGCTTTGTGAACTCAGGTAGAATCATGTCACCTCCCCTGACTTCTCCGCCAGAAATTTCCTGAGAGTAACCTAAAAGAATGAATAAGATCAAGTCAGCAAGGCACACTGGAAATTCTGAAGCAGTTTGCAAGTGTGTTAAAAATTAAGGGCTAAAGGGTTGGGGATTTAGCTCAGCGGCAGAGTGCTTGCCTAGCATGCGCAAGGCCCCGAGTTCGCTCCTCAGCCCTGAAAAAAAAAAATTAAGGGCTGATAGAATATTTACCTGGCATGTGTGAAGCCCTGGGATCCATCCCCAGCTCAAAAAAAAAAAAAATATATATATATATATGTATATGTATATAGTTAGCCTTATCCTACTTGCTGTATGTGTTATTTAAAATCTTGTTACTCTGTAAAGATGTTTGTAACCTATTGAAATATTTTTTACAAGGTAAGATAAAAATCAATGTTTTGAAGACATTATTTTGTCCCCTACTCCTGTCACCAACCATTACAGACTGTTACAGAGTGAAGTAGGAAAAGATAACAGCTGGGTATGGTGGCCCACACTTATAATCCCAGCTACTCAGGAGGCTAAGGCAGGAGGATCACAAGTTCAAGATCAGCCTGGGCAATTTAATAAGACCCTGTCTTAAAAATAAAAACAAAACCTGGGGATGGAGGTCAGTGGTAGAGAACCCCAGGTTCAATTCCCAGCACTGGGGGGAATAAAATAAGAGAGTACAGCAGGAGAAAAAGTATAGTTTTGAAGCCAAAAGTCCTGAGTTCAAACCCTAGTTTTGTTAGTTTAGGTAGTTCCATGCAATTGAACTTGAATCGTAGCAGCCATAATAGAGTAATTTTATAAAGATTAAATAAATATAAAATGCGGGGTTGGGGATTTAGCTCAGTGGCAGTGTGCTTTCCTAGCATGTGCAAGGCCCCAAGTTCGGTCCTCAGCCTTGAAAAAGTAAATAAATAAATAAATGCAATAGGGTCCTGGAAAACGTATTCCTTCCTGCTTAAGAATTTGATCATGTGGCTATGGAAGAGATCATGATGAATAAAATCAGCTTAACCCAGAGATCTAAAGGTCGATTGTCTCTACTCATCTGTGGAGGTGGGGACTAGACCCTGGACAATGAGAAAGTTGGTCTAGTAGCATGAGTTAAATCCAGATAAGATGTAATGCTTTACAATCTAATACTTTTTTTAGAGTTATAGTGGGAAGGGGAAGGGAGGGATAAGGGAGGGTAATTGGGGGGGCACTCCTGGGGATCAATGCAATATCCAGAATATATACACATTTTATATTATTTTGTTAAAATCTTGTAAGGTTGCTCAAAAATAAAATAAAATAAAAAAATATTTGCTCAATAAAGGAACTTTAAAAAAAAAAAGAATTTGATCATGGACAGGGTCATAGGTCATTAGCACAGCACCTGCCTAGTGTGTGTTAGGCCCTGGGTTCACTCCCCAGCACCTCCACCCCAACCCCCACAAAAAATGATCTCACAAAAAAGAATCATGAATGACTTAGGAAGCTTCATAAGCAATCGCAGAAAAATTAAGCATGTGTCCTGGCAGCGACTCCACAGCACCAGCTCTGCACTCCCCACAGCCTGCAAAATGCTGAAACCAAGGCTGGAGAATGATAAAGAGCAGGAGCTATTATGGAGCACAGCATCTGCAGCTTCCAAGGAGGCCTTTCTTTACTTTTGGATGGAGTACTCTATCTTCTTGAGCTTAATTATGCACAACTGTGACTCTCCTCTAAAATACAATGAACAAACATTGGCTTCGTTCTTTTAGAAGAACAGAGCTATACATCTCCAATGCAAGAACAAAGAAAAATTGAAAAACAAGTAGGAGAAATTAAAATATTTCTGTAAAAAGGAATGGGGAGCTTGTCCAACTTCTTATCCCTAACTATATTAGACAAGGTTTAAGAGTGAGGAATAACTGAGCCCAGCAGGCACCACAGCCAGAGATTTGGTATCATCGCCCAAATCTCTTATCATCTGCAGAAAGATCAGATGATTCAAGGTGGACTACACAGTGTGAAAAAGTCCAGAAAACATGGTCAGGAGGCCTGGCTCAGGGCACTGATACGATATATGAACCTGGCTACAAGTTCCTCATCCAACCGTGGTTTTGGTGAGCCAGTTGGTAGAGTCAGAGATATGCAGGTCCTGTATCTCATACCCAATTTAAAAAAAAATTCTCCCTGGTGGTCCCTTTTCCTAACTTTCCTTGATTGCACCCAAGGCAATATTGAACTGTGGTTTCAACTTTGGCTCTGAAAGGCTTTATCATCCAAGAGACTTTGGAAAATTCTCCGATCCCTCTTAGACTCAATTTCATTGCCTCTGAAATAGCAAGCGTTCAGAGAAGTACAGTAAGGATTAATAAGCTCATTAACATCAGACTCCTTCATAGTGCATGGCAAATAGCCAAAAAATATAACTTATTATTTACCATTAATATTGTTTCTCCAAAAGATTACTTGAAGTTTCCCTTTTCTTATGACTTTCTTCCAATTCTCACAGCCTAACCCAAGTGTTTAAGAATACTGACAACAGTTTTATTGTTTCTAAACAAAAAATGAAATATTTTAAAGGCATATTTGTAAGATTGGGTTTCAGGAAATGTGTTGACATACAAATCACCCTTGCCAGTTGGTTGAAGTTGCTAGTTGGTTAATTTTGGACAATTTAAAACAAAAGATCATGAGTGAGAAAACCTAGACAGGTGATCAGTTCTCAAGTATTTTAACATTCTAGTTCCAACAGCATTTTAGGCCTCTGAGAAAAGGTATCCAATAAAAGGGTATTATTTTTCTTCGTCAAAGTACAGTTGCCTGGCATACTCTGCAGTGCCTTTAGCTTTCACTTGTAAGGAATATGGCCACACTGTTGCTGTAACAGACTCCAGGAATGCTGGTTCTGCAGACTTTAAGCCATATTCCACAGTCTTTCTGCTGGAATTCAAAATGATTGGAATGGGCTCTCTTTCTCCAAAAGGAACAGCTGAACAAAAGAGTAGTCTGTGTTTTTACACTGTTCCAGATTACTTATTCTGGAGGTGGAAGGTATAGAACAGTGTATTTTTCTTTGTGAGAATGGACATGATTTCTCTCTAAATATTTACTAAAGACTTTAGTCTCAAATGAAGACAGGTGGGTTCCAAGATCTATTCTGCCCCAAAAAGTCCACCTTTGCTGGGGGCAGGGGGAAGTTTAACCGAGTATTCTCTAGGTCCTCCAGCATAGTACTGACCTCCTTTGAGATAACTTCCCTGCGGAAGAGCAATCAAGCCCCACACTCAATTTAGTCCTTATTTTTGTCCTTCATATTTGGTCTGGTTGCTTGATAACCCTGGTAGGTACTGAGGTAGGAAGACCATGTCTCTCTCTAGTGTAACCAGCACAGCTCAGAACATACAACAAGTGCTCAAAATTCAACTATTTTCATTAGAGTGTATTTTCCAAAACAATGCCTTTTCTGGTCATTAGCCGTTGTTCAGGCTGTAACAACCACAAGAGATGGGGGTTAGTATCATTCACCATTATATCCCCGCAGCCCAGCACAGTGCTGAACACACACGAGACACGCAATGAACAGTTGTTCATTTCAACAGTACTCTCAAGAATATCTGTCCTAAAACTTCACCTTCACCCTTCCTCAACACCATATTCAGAAATATCTCTAGGTGCTGGAGCGATGGCTGGGTGATGATGGCGCTTGACTGGCATGCATGTGGACACGGGTTTGAACCCCAGTATCACACACACAATGAAGTTTTGGAGCAACGAAAGTCACATGAAAAACTAAATAAAATTGAGTCTCTCTCCCTCTCTCTTGCTCTGTCCCTCTAGAAAGAAGAAAGAAAGAAAGAAGAAAGAAAGAAAGAAAGAAAGAAAGAAAGAAAGAAAGAAAGAAAAAATAAATATCTTTAATTTTTCTCTCATTTGTTTCTGGACTCCCATGTTCCACA
The DNA here is from genome assembly GCA_004027875.1 of Aplodontia rufa. Classification (NCBI taxonomy): domain Eukaryota; kingdom Metazoa; phylum Chordata; class Mammalia; order Rodentia; family Aplodontiidae; genus Aplodontia; species Aplodontia rufa. The sequence goes on along the minus strand of PVKS010029573.1, from coordinate 3,492 downwards.
GAGGCTTATCAGAAGAAAAGAAGTAAAAGCCAACACTCTGGGTCAGGCATAGACAAACTATAAGGTCAAATTCTGCCTGCTGCCAGTTTTTATAAGAAATGTTTTGCAGAAGCACAGTCATGCCTATTTGTTTATAAAGGGTCGATAGCTGCTTTCTAACCACAATAACAGAGTTGAGTAGTTGCAATCAGATGGCTTACAAAGCCAAAAATATTTACTATCTGGCACTTTACAGAAAAACTTGCTGACCTCTGCTGTAATTTAAACAGCAAAACCACAAAACCTCTCAGTCTCAAAAAGGAAAAGGAAAAGAAGCTCTGAAAATGCCCAGGTTCAGGAAATAATACTTAATGGTAATTTTATAATGCCAGAAACCCTTCTTGGTATCTTTTGCATATATAAAAATGATAAACTGTATTTATAAAAGTCTTATTCATTTGATTCTATCAACATCTGGAGGAGGTAGGCAGGGTAATTATGGCCCCATTTCACAAATGAAGGAAAAAGAAATTATGCAATATGTTCTGAGAGATGAAATACTTTTTGAAAGAATTTGATAGTTGGAATCAAATTTGGATCTTTCCATAACATCCAGTTATTGAACAAGAAACAAATTAAGAACTTTGTTTTATATCCATCTTCTTCTTTACTATTAGGTTACTTTTTTAAGGTCTTCAATGCTGGGATTTGAAGAGATCTGCTTCATAAAATTTCCAGGTGGATCACTATGGTTCTAATGCATGGATTTTACTTCCTTTAAACTTTGTGGGCCCCATTGTCTGGAGTAGGACTGACTCTGCTCCAAAATGTATTTGCAGAATGAGCAAAATTCTGAAGACCCAAATTTCCTTTAGAAACATCTCAAACTCAAGATAATCCTATTTGTGGAGTAGTTTATTGGTATGTTCTTTCATGTGTATTTACCCATTTTCATGTGGGTAAAAAAAACCCACTTCAATATTTTATTACAAAAGGTTTATGACTTTGGGTTATTTTATTGGCTCCTGAAGGATATATAAAAGGTCCTATGTGTCTATCTCTGTGTATGAAAATGACTCGGGCCAGATCAAATGAGTGATGAATCTTGTCCCAACCTACTCCTCAGCAAATTCTAAGTTTGAATGATTCCAGGCAATGTCACTCTCCCTAAATAACAATGGCTCATTGTGATGTCATAACCAGCAAATTGGTTTATCAGTTTATGTATATAACATACATATATGTTAAATATATATATACATACACACATACACTGTAATTATATATACATATAAAATTAAGTCAGTAAATAGAACCCAAGCCTTCTAAGCAAGCCTACTATAAATTGTTCAATAAGGTGAGAAAGAGGGGAGATGACATCAGAGAGAAAACAATTCAGAGCAAGTCCAGCAAATACAATCATCAGAGACTTACACCTTCCAAGGGCAAAGGAATCAGAATATTTCCGAGTAGTGCTTCCCAAACTTTGTCAAGATAGAAATCACCTAAAGGGTCTGTAACAAATAGATCACTGGTCCCCTTCAGAGTTTCTGATTCAATTGGGTCTGGGCCTGACTACTGCATTTCAAACAGGTTCCCAGGTGACCACACTTGGGGAACCAAGCTGTGGTCTAGACTCTTATCTCAGAGCCTCTCCAACTTTAATAGGCCAACGACTCCCTTTGGAATGTTTAAAAATGAAAATTCTTATTTAGCAATTCTGGAGGAAAGTTGGCTGAAACTCTCATTTTTAACAAGCTCCCAGGTGGTGCTGACTTGGTTTACCTGGTCTAAATACACTTGTAAATAGTAAGGGGCTCCAGAATGTTTTCTAGAACATGGCATCGATTATGAAAATGGAACTAAGCTTCTGAAGTTCCTATGAGGTTATAGCCTGCTTCAAGATTGTGAGTTTGCATTAAGGATCAATTTTCCTGAATCCATTGCCTTTCTTTTTTTTTTTTTTGTTTCTTCTTGTTTTTCTTTTTCTCCTTTAAATTAAGTTTCACTGTCTCATCTTCCTCTGTTAACTGTGAATATGTTACCAAGTTGACAAGAGCTTCATATTGTGGATACAGGTCTGAGTTGGGCTACTGGGATTCTAATTTGAGCTGGAGTTTGAAAAAGCAGTATGATATCAAGCAGGTCACAAGATCTTTCATGGATCAGCTTTCTCTGCTTCCAAGTGATAAGGTTTTCCTAGATGATCTTTAAGATACTTGGAAGCTCTCAAAGACTCCACTATGTTAAATACAACCGCAAGCACAAAAAAAAGCAGTAATACATGTGCTGCCACCTTTGGGTAGAAAACTTAACTTTAGCTGCATCAGACCCAATTTTGAAACAAGACATTTTACTGAAACTCTCATAGCCTGCAACCCCAACACCAATTTAATGTTTATTCTATATGCTTACAGTTCATACTGGTTTCCCTTTAACATGGAAGTTCAGGCACAAACCAATATGAATTTGATTTTGATGTCATTTGCTTTTACATATATTAAAATTTTACAGCCTGATCAAATATTCTGTGGACTTTTTTTTTTCATTTTAGCAAATTTCCATGGTTTCAGAAAGCTGGAAGAATACTGGTTTATAATGTATTTTGATTAACTTATTGATTAGTGAGTCATTGACCAACCCCAAGAATGCACTCTAGAGGAGTGGAACAAAAGTATTGGCTTTGGAATAAAATTAACCTAACTTTTGGCCGCTCTACTTTCTAACTGTTCTTTAGCAAATCATTTAAGTTCTCTGTTTCACATCTTCTCATCTGTGAAACAAATGTAAAATATCTGTCATTGTTGTTGAGGGGTCAAAAAATAATCTTGTGAAGTCCTTAATGAGGTTGGTAATCCTCTCTATATAGGAGAGATTATCCAGTGGCCACTGCAAGATTGCCTGTAACATTTAAAACAAATGGGCTTTGAACCCAGAAAACTGGTTTCAGTCTTAGTCTGCTTCACTTCATTGTCTTGCACAGTTACTTGAACCTCTCTGAGCCAGTTTCCACAACTCTACAACGAAGATCAAAACTTTTTAGTGTTGGTTGAGGTGAGTATTAAATTCAGTTGCTATAATTTGAGAACCTGGAAGACATGGACAGGTTCTTGGACACATATGACATCCCATCTTTAACACAGGAAGATACTGAAAACCTCAACCAACCAATCACAGAAAGCGAAATTGAAGCAGTAATCAAAGCTCTCCCAAAAAAGAAAAGTCCAGGTCTGGATGGATACACGGCAGAATTCTACCAAGCCTTCACAGAAGAACTAACACCGATCCTCTTCAAGCTCTTCCAGGAAATTGATAGAGGGAACACTCCCAAAAACTTTCTATGAAGCAAACATTACACTGATTCCAAAGCCCAACAAAGACACATCAAAGAAAGAAAACTACAGACCAATTTCCCTGATGAACATGGATGCAAAAATCCTTAATAAAATTTTAGCTAATCGGATACAAAAGCATATTAAAAAGATAATCCATTACGACCAAGTGGGCTTCATT